>JASPKZ010001594.1:0-265000 GCA_030220185.1 Diploptera punctata | reverse complement strand
AATTATTTTTTTTATTTTCCTTTTTCCCCGTCGGGAGAAGTTTCCTGTGTGAGGCTTTTTGAGGTTTTTCCTCAAATGTCAGAAACATTTAAGGTCTAAAAGTCCCCGAAGAACATCTATTCATCATAATCATCTATATCTAGCCTTGTTTAGATCTGTTCTTTAACATCCTACAATCTACACTATCATAAACAGTCATACACTCCTCTCTGTACACAAAACAGTTCGCTGATGAAGTGAATGATAGTGTGGGACGAGGTACGAGAGGGGAAATCCAATCAAACACATCCACAAATAAAGGAGAAGTCATATGTCACGCATCAGTGTGGTTTATTCTACTGATGGCTGTGCATCGGACTTGGAATTAGCACGCCCGCTGATGCACTAAAAGGTTCAGATAGTACAGTCCCGCATGGCATAATATTGTGCACAAGACATTCTTCGTGGTTGCTTTCTTCTGAGCTGTGGACTGCATCATTTATGTAATGTGGTCTCTCGAAGGGTGCGAATATTGGTAATAGACCACATTAACGTCATCTGTCTCTCCAGTACTAAATGTGTAGTGATACAGTATGATTATATGAGTCAATGGTGTGTCTTGTCTTAAATTTTCATTTATGTATTTATTTATTTAGGCTTGTGAATATAAGACCATGTGGTATTTTCTTCCACTCACCAGAACAAACATAAATGTTACATTAGAATATAGCAATCATAATTAACTATAATATTAAATTATAAACGTTTCAATGTTTGCTGATGATATAGAGATTATATTCTAAAAAAATAAAAATAATTTGTAGAACTCTTTACATCAACTAAATAATTTATCCCAACACATAGCCTACTTTTAAAAATGAAAAAAAAAAAAACAAAAATAATAGCTTTTGAGGAAATGAACAAATAATATCAAAAATCATAATAGACAACAAGCCTCTAGAACAAGTAACTAATTTTAATTATTTAGGTTGTAATTTTACTATAAACACAAAAACTGAAAGAGACATAGCCTACATATGAAACTGTCGAAATTTCAAATAGAATGCGGAACTATACATAAAACATTAAAGAACAAGAGATACTAGATTCGAGTTTTATAATACATTGGCTGTTCCTGCATTACTTTATGGAATCTAAACTTGGTTAATGACAAAAAAATTACAAAGTAGAATATAAATCGTAGAAATTAACTTCCTTAGTAGAACGAAAGGTAGCATAAGATTACATCGGATAAATAATGTAGATATAAGCACAGAGTTCAATATATATCCAGTGAATGAAAAAATCAAAGATTATACGGATAAATGGTTTAAACATGTAGAAAGAATGAATGTAACAAGATTACCAAAAGCAGCATTTAACTATATGTCGGGAGGATCAAGGAATGTAAGAAGGTGTTATGTATTTAAGTAATCTAACCTCACATTCTTCTTCTTAGACTAGTTTCGAAACCTTCTTGTTATATCGTCTTGAAGAGTCATTTCTTGCGCTCCCTCTGTTGATAGACTGAAGAAGCTCGAAATCAAATAAAAAAATTAATAACATTTGAAATTTCTGGGGAAAATTATTTGATTCCGAGGTTCTTCAGTCTACCAACAGAGGGAGCAGTAGGTGGCTCTTCAAGACGACATAACAACAGTCGTGAAAATAATGAGGATGAAACCGAAGAAACTTGTTTAAGAAGAATATGAGGTGAGGTGATAACATTTTACTTAAATAAATAGTACCTCATTTCTATCCCACTATTCAATCAATTTTTTAGATATTTTTCCATATCATCTTCGGAAAAAAACTTCCGTCGTCCAGGAACTGCGTAGACTAAGCGAATTAATCGGCAAGACGAATTAATGATCCAATTTTGTTGGTTTACGGAATGTATTTCTTTTGTTAGTTAAATCCTAACAGGGTGCGACTCAAAGGAATTTGTAATTATTTAATTTCTGTGGGATTCTTAATGTGCTCAGCTTGTGAAAAAGAAAGAAACTTGACATATATACACGGTGTCCGGTATAACATCGTAGTCAGTTGATGGATTTATATGAAAGTAGTGTCATTAGAAATAGAGATGCAAAAGAATTATAATTGGTATAGGCTACTGAGAAAAACAACAGATGGCAGCACAAGAGAAAACAAAAAACGCTCTTTTCCAGGTATTTCCACTGTCATTAAGGCATTGTTGGAGACACAGATTTTGTATTAAATAGTAAGAATGTTACATTTTCAAGTGTGTGTGAATCGTGCAACATTTAGAGGGTTATGGCATCATGTTGTACACGATGTTTTAAATCAACGATTTACAGGAAAATGGATTGGCGTAGGCCTATTGGGAACCAAGATGTTTTTTCAGCTGGCCTCCGAAGTCTCCCGACTTAACCTCTGTGACCTCTTTTTATGGAGTCACATAAAGAAGCTTGTCTATTTACCTTCACTCCCTCAAAATCTGCAAGAGTTCCGACTTCGTATCACTACCGCCATCAAATCCATCCCCATAGATAAGTTGGAGCATGTGTGGGAATATCGCCTAGATGTCTGCGGCGTGGCACGTTAGAGCATACATAGAGTGTCGTTGAAGTAGGTACTACTTGTTTGAGTTTGTCTTTCTAATGACACCACTTTCGTATAAATTCAACAACTCAATGCGACGCTATACCAGGTTTCTGCGAACACGGTGTATTTTAACGTGTTGATAGAAGATGTATAGAAAAATAATAATTTGGGAAATTTAATATACTACACAACCTCAACTATAAAAGCTATAACAACACATCATTATCCAATCTCTTTTAAATTGTTGGAAATAAAAAAATATCTTAAGATTGTTGACTAAACAAAATAAAATCATTGAGCTCCAATGGATACCCTCTTATTGTCGGAAATATGAAAATAATGTGGCGGATCTTGTAGCAAAAAGAGGACAAATATATTACAGAAAACGAATCAAATCCTGCCCTATCATTCTGAAAAAAAAAATTAAAAGAAACTTCCAGAAATAATTGATGCAGCACTTTAAAGCACAAACTAATGAGAAATCATGGGCGACTATCTCTGCAGAATAAAAACTTAATTCCAGAACAATTAAGGAACGGAGCAGTAGCAACATTTAGAGTGTTAACAGGCAATGACTATCTGGCAGCACACCTACACAAAATCGGAATCTTCAATTCTCCAACTTGTAAAATGTGTCAAGATGACTCAACAATGGACAAAGACCACCTTACTAACTGCAAGGCTCTCCAGATGTCACCTACAAGAACTCTGGCTGGATGGACTCTATTGGGAAGCAAGAAAGCAAATGGAATTCATCCAAGCTAATGGGCATTAGACTACTGTTACTACTACTACTACCACTATATTCTATAAAATAGCCACCTTCCCTCTTAGCTGCAGAGAATTTTAAACAAGTTAAAAACTCTTTGTTTAAAATATGTTGCATTTCCAGGACCACGGCGAGGACGTGAGGGATAGGATATTACTGTTGTCCCTTCATGCATTTTAATGCTTTCTTTTTATCACATTAGGTTTTAAATTGAAAGCATCTTGAACATAATGAAGGAATAACTAGTATTTGGTCCCGTTAACGTTTTTATATAAAAAATCTATTGTTTTATAGAAAAACGTTTCACCAAGAGCAAGCGACATAAATTTTATAATTGGCACGGATTTTAAGTAATTTAATTAATCATTATCCCATTCTATAGTAATTCTGTCCGAGAGGTCTCTCACTGCAATCATAGCATTCCCATGCTATGCTTAGCAGCTTTATTAGGGAATGATAGGTGTGGTAGCTTCCCGTTGCTTTCCACAATCATTATTTTCAAATCGAAAAAAAAAAAAAAAAGAGGAGGGAACACATTCAAATCTTGTCACTTGCTACTTGGTCCTATTTTAAAACTGTTTACAGTAAAAACTTAATAGTAATGTGTTACTATAAAATAACTTACAAAAACTAAATTTACATTAACTTAGACACTCATTTTACAATAACTTAACAATAATCTAATATAAAACATTACGAAATCATAATTTTAAAATATTATAAAAATAAGAATTTCTACCTGCAAGTAATAACTCACTTCTTACTGGGACTTGTACAACCTTTTTTAAATTAGGATGCCATTTTATAAATCAATTGTGCCTTAAACAAAATCCATGAATTATATTTTTGTGAACGAAATTATTCCATCAGTACTGAACTCTTAGGAATGAAGATGCGTTCTCCATATGTACATATAAGATTTTCCCTGTGACGCGTATCAAGAGCAAGTATTTTTCAGTATTGTCAGATGTTCCTTTACTTCAATCTGAAACATAAACTAAATTGAATATATAAATGTAGTATCATATTTTAAAATATTTAAACCAAATTTTCCCATCAGTACTGACGCTTATGATCCAAGATACTTACTTTGTCCATAAGAATATATAAGATTCTTCTCTGTGACGTGTATCAAGAGCAAGTATTTTTCAGTATTGTCAGATGTTCCTTTACTTCAATCTGAAACATAAACTAAATTGATTATATAGATGCAGTATCATATTTTAAAGTATTTAAACCAAATTTTCCCATCAGTACTGAACGCTTATGATCCAAGATACTTACTTTCTCCATAAGAATATATAAGATTCTTCTCTGTGACGTGTATCAAGAGCTAGTAGTTTTCAGTATTGTCAGATGTTCCTTTACTTCAATCTGAAACATAAACTAAATTGAATATATAAATGCAGTATCATATTTTAAAATATTTAAACCAAATTTTCCCATCAGTACTGAACGCTTATGATCCAAGATACTTACTTTCTCCATAAGAATATATAAGATTCTTCTCTGTGACGTGTATCAAGAGCAAGTAGTTTTCAGTATTGTCAGATGTTCCTTTACTTCAATCTGAAACATAAACTAAATTGAATATATAAATGTAGTATCATATTTTAAAATATTTAAACCAAATGTTACCATCAGTACTGAACGCTTATGATCCAAGATACTTACTTTGTCCATAAGAATATATAAGATTCTTCTCTGTGACGTGTATCAAGAGCAAGTAGTTTTCAGTATTGTCAGATGTTCCTTTACTTCAATCTGAAACATAAACTAAATTGAATATATAAATGCAGTATCATATTTTAAAATATTTAAACCAAATTTTCCCATCAGTACTGAACGCTTATGATCCAAGATACTTACTTTCTCCATAAGAATATATAAGATTCTTCTCTGTGACGTGTATCAAGAGCAAGTAGTTTTCAGTATTGTCAGATGTTCCTTTACTTCAATCTGAAACATAAACTAAATTGAATATATAAATGTAGTATCATATTTTAAAATATTTAAACCAAATTTTCCCATCAGTACTGACGCTTATGATCCAAGATACTTACTTTGTCCATAAGAATATATAAGATTCTTCTCTGTGACGTGTATCAAGAGCAAGTATTTTTCAGTATTGTCAGATGTTCCTTTACTTCAATCTGAAACATAAACTAAATTGATTATATAGATGCAGTATCATATTTTAAAGTATTTAAACCAATTTTCCCATCAGTACTGAACGCTTATGATCCAAGATACTTACTTTCTCCATAAGAATATATAAGATTCTTCTCTGTGACGTGTATCAAGAGCTAGTAGTTTTCAGTATTGTCAGATGTTCCTTTACTTCAATCTGAAACATAAACTAAATTGAATATATAAATGCAGTATCATATTTTAAAATATTTAAACCAAATTTTCCCATCAGTACTGAACGCTTATGATCCAAGATACTTACTTTCTCCATAAGAATATATAAGATTCTTCTCTGTGACGTGTATCAAGAGCAAGTAGTTTTCAGTATTGTCAGATGTTCCTTTACTTCAATCTGAAACATAAACTAAATTGAATATATAAATGTAGTATCATATTTTAAAATATTTAAACCAAATTTTCCCATCAGTACTGACGCTTATGATCCAAGATACTTACTTTGTCCATAAGAATATATAAGATTCTTCTCTGTGACGTGTATCAAGAGCAAGTATTTTTCAGTATTGTCAGATGTTCCTTTACTTCAATCTGAAACATAAACTAAATTGATTATATAGATGCAGTATCATATTTTAAAGTATTTAAACCAAATTTTCCCATCAGTACTGAACGCTTATGATCCAAGATACTTACTTTCTCCATAAGAATATATAAGATTCTTCTCTGTGACGTGTATCAAGAGTAAGTATTTTTCAGTATTGTCAGATGTTCTTTTACTTCAATCTGAAACATAAACTAAATTGAATATATAAATGCAGTATCATATTTTAAAATATTGTAACCAAATTTTCCCATCAGTACTGAACGCTTATGATCCAAGATACTTACTTTCTCCATAAGAATATATAAGATTCTTCTCTGTGACGTGTATCAAGAGCAAGTATTTTTCAGTATTGTCAGATGTATTGTCAGATCTGATAGTATCCTTGTGGCTACAATGGACGTGCAAAGTATTCTATTGTGCTCAAAGTTAATGCTTTCTAAATAATACTACAGTCAAAAATTACAAGTGCACAATTTTACAATTTACATTTGTAATACAAAAGATGTACATCTATATGTGTGGCGCGAGGAATAAGGAAGAGTAACAGCCAACGAATTCATAACCTGTATTGTTGATTTCATATAGAAACATTCCACATACGAAAATATTATTCTGATATCCGATGGTTATCCATGCCAGAACAAAAATAAAACTTTGGCAAGTGCTTTGGCAGACGCATCACGAAAATTTGAGGTTCAAATTGAACAAATCACCTTGGAGAAGGGACCCACAATGATGGAAGTTGATAGTGTCCATTCAGCATTAGAGCGGCTGTTTAACCCACCAATCTACACCCTGCACACTATGTCAGTAGGATGGAGGAAGCAAGAAACAAGAAGAAAGGCACCCATCCATATGTAATAAACCATTTGGATTATTTATTTTTCAAAAATGTTGAAGCCCTTCCACATAATTTTGCATCAATAAGACCAGGAAAGAAAACAGGTGATCCTACCTATAGCTCTACTCTACACAGAGGAGAGTTGTCCTATAAAGTCAACCACTGGGATGAATGACAGTCACTTCCACAACGAAGACAGAGAATAAATGAGACTTATCCTCAAAATCTCTATCATGAACCTCTAAAATAGACAAAACAAAATGTCTAAGTCTGCAGGCTCTGAAAGTGTTTATGAGCAAGGAATACAATTTTTTCTATGATGATCTAAAACATCACTGAACTGTAGTTCTTCGATCAAAATAATACATTTTCATGTATAGACTATTATTATGTTGTGTATTAGCATGGCTATGGACAACTATTTTCTTTTAATGTATAACAGTATAATGTATTTAATGTTGGTGTAGTTATTAATAATTTGTGATACGGAAGAAAAATATATGATAGCTCACAACTTGTCAATTGAGTACTAAATTAGAACTTCGTGAACAAAAAATGTTTTCTTTTACTGTACAGCAGTAGAATAAAGATTTAAAAGATCGTGCATAATCAGCTATGTGCACAAAAAAGAACAACATAAATAAGTCAAGTCGGCTATGTGTGTCACTTTCCTGGCCTGAATCACATAGCTGATCAGGCAGGAACAGTTTCCAGTGGCAGCACATGACCAACTTTGGTTAATCGTCTGTACAAGCTCGACCTTGAAAGATTCACATACACAATTTTGAGGAACAATTCTATAGTCCGTGAGGGCTAAAGTGTCTAGAATATTTTAGAAAGAGAAAGAGAGTACTCACCATCTTCTTTCTCACTCATACGCATATCTCTTCACGGTGACAGCGGTAGGGCAGACACTCCCTGCAGTGAACATAGATCAGTGGTGGCATTCCCTTCTTCTAAAGACTAATTTTCTTCTTCTTCTTCTTCTTCCTTCCAAGTATTAGGCCAAGGCCTGTTACGATCCTATAGAAAATTTTCCCTCCAGCGTTTCATAGGACGGCCCAGTGATTAAAGACTAATTTTACACTAATATAATATCTCACAAACTACAAACAAACTCTGAAACAGTCGCCACTGACAAAAATTACGTGAACAAAAGTGACTGGGCGAACGTGGGGGTGGAGTTTTTCTAGCATTCCTAAGTAATTTTACAAGGGTAGCCCATTATAGTACACATGTCATTCAGATGTCTAGCGAAGGGTGGAAGAACAATTCTCTAGACAAGGATATCAGAAATCCTGCCAACTTACAACTTTTACACTATAGCCTGTTTCTTGCTCCTTTAGGTGTAAATAACTCATTTTCGTAAAAAAGTGCACATAGCCGGTTTTGCAGGCGCAACGACGTTTTGATCGTTTCACAAAAATACATTAAAAACGCGCCCATTCTATTTAATTATCTTTTGTCAACTGAGACTATCGAGCAATTTAAAACGTAGCCTTTGTTTATTTTTTTTAATCAACACACTTTTACCACAATTTTAATTAACTTTTATTTCAAATTGAGAAATAACGATTCTCCTTTTAATAAAAGTTAAATCTTAGTAGACAGCTGATTTTTAAACCCTGGACGAGCTCATTTTCGAATTCACCCCTTAAAAATCAAATTGCCTCCATGTGTGGCGTGGGCTCCATGTTAGGAAACACTACCCTAGACAATAGCGTGAACTGAACG
This sequence comes from Diploptera punctata, assembly GCA_030220185.1. Classification (NCBI taxonomy): domain Eukaryota; kingdom Metazoa; phylum Arthropoda; class Insecta; order Blattodea; family Blaberidae; genus Diploptera; species Diploptera punctata. Next base: position 256,357 of record JASPKZ010001594.1, on the reverse strand, counting down.
GAAATGGACTAGAACCATTTCGCCATCTATTAAAAAAAACACGTAGATCCAAAATGCATATATTAGAGGAGACATTAAAACTAGTTATATTTTCGTCTTTTTTCATAATTGTTATTTGTAGACGCTTTAAAATCTAGGTTATATCGCTTCTGGGATCTTTAAGGTGTTGTTAATAAGCTGCATGTTTATATCCACCAGACAGTCGGCTATCAACTCCGAGGAAAATAGGACAGTATATTTATTTTTTCTAGTGGTTATTTTCCTTTCTCTGGTTCCGAGGGTCGCGGGTTCAAACCCAGCCGGGGTCGTCTTTTTTTTCGACATGAAAAAGGAGGAAGTCCTTCGGGGGGAACTTTAAGCCGTGGGTCCCGAGTCTGAAGATTTTCAGGCTCGTAAAATATCTTTAATCCTGAATAAAAAGGTCTCTAAGCAAAATATTCCTACCTCATCTTCATAAGTAATGGCACGGAATATTTCCAATTTATCAAGAGGATTTGGAAATCAAGAGTGAGATTTGTTAGGACTATTTAACGAATAAAATTAAGCTGTTTACTAACAAATCATTATTTAAATATACTTATTTTAAAAATGTATATATTTACAGTCTTACTAATAAAAATCTCTTATACAGGCTTTTATCAGTTGTTTAGTTATACAATGTGTAAGCCTTATGTAGATCATGTATAATTTCCTTACTAATAAACGTTGTGCCGGAGCTATATAACAATCCAACCGTTATACACAATACGTCACATTTTCGTCATCACTATGACGTCAGAACAATATTACGCGCAGTTTGTAACATAAATAAAACAACATCAACTAGTGATTAATTGTGTAAGAAATGAGTATGGATAAGAATTAATAGATTCTCTAACAGCTAAGGTCATTAACGTCGCTATTCAAATGAGATTTCGTTACTAGCCGTCGGTTTAAGACACGGTACCCACAGCTTTATTTCCTTTCCGAAGTAACTCTTTCTCAGAAGCTAAAAATTCCATCGACCTAGGCGAGGTTTGAACTCGTGAACCTTGAACCAGGGGCGAGTTTGATAACCTCAGTGCACCAGGACCGAATAGTTCCAACAATTATCCATTCATTTTGAGAATTTTCCTCATCATTGAGGGTTTTCTCAAAAGAATCTTGGTAATTAAAATTAATTTAAAAAAAATAAATGACTACGGACTTACAGACTATCAGTTTGCAACCAAAAATTCACAAATTTCCTCTGTGTCTTCATCCGTTACACCAAATTTCCTCATTGAATTTTGAATGTTATTCTTCTAGGTTGTTCTTGGTCTTCCTTTCTGCTCCTTCTTTCAATTTTCCATGCATAGACAGCCTTTGGTAAGTCTTCCATCCTGCATTATTCTTACGTGTCCATACTATTTTAGAATTCTGTGTTCAATCTCATCCATTATACTTTTTTCTGCATCAATCTATTTTCTAATTTCTGTATTTCTAATTTTTTCCAGTCGAGATTTTCTGGCAGCTCTTCTCCAAAAATCTACTTCAACTGCAGTTATTCTATTGACATGTTGTTGTGTCATTGTCCAAACTTCCGATCCATATAACATTATATTTTCTAGTATAGACTCATAAATTAGTTGTTTTGTTCTCTTACTGTTTCCAACAATTATTAAGATATATTATAAAATTAATTATAATTTAACATTTTGTTGTAGCCTATATAAACACACTGTCTTATATTCCATCCATTAAATCAGTTTAACCTCTCACCTTATAGACACTTTTACGAGCCACACGCCACCCAGTTTTTACAATGACACAACCTGTCGGGAGAGGAATTTTAACTATGAATTGCATAGCCTACATACTTTTTTGACAATACAAGAACATGGAAGGCTTCCTCGAATAAGTGATCAGCTCAATGTCAGGGCCTCCTCCAAGACAACACAATATTAAGACTAAATACACCATTCAAACACCCATTCCTACAAAACATGACGAATCTGATGATAATGATCGTGATGATCAGATGATGTTCGGGGAACTTTTGGGCCTTAAAGTTTCCTGACATTTGTCTTACAGGTGAGGACAAACTCTGAAAAAATCTCACCCAGGAAACTTTCCCAGTCGGGGATCGATCCAGGTCTGCTGTGTACGAGGCAGCTGTGCTACCCCGAGACCACAACGGTGGATATAATAATTGATATTAATAATACCAAGAGGACGAAGATCACTGGGCCGTCCTGTGAAACGCTGGAGGGAAAATTTTCTATAGGATCGTAACAGGCCTTAGCTTAATACTTGGAAGGAAGAAGAAGAAGATATTAATAACTGTGTCCACCGCTGTGGTCTCGAGGTAGCGTGCTGCCTTGTCACGCAGCGGGACGGGTTGGATCCCCGGTCGGGACAAGTTTCCTGGGTGATATTTTTTCGGGATTTTTCCTCACCTGTAAGATGAATGTGAGGAAACTTTATGGCCCAACCGGTCCCGGAACACCATCTGGTCATCATCTGGCCATCAATATCATATTCACCTCATTACATTAAGTTTAGTTTAAGGCCTCTCCTGGTGCATCATTACCACCATCATCAACTCTCACATCATCGGGGCAGCGTAACCCCGCCTTCCAGGCGCCCCACCCCACATTCAGAAGTGGGTTACAAGTATACCATACCAGGAGAGAACACCAGAAATGTCGAAACGACAACCTAGGGCATTGAAAAGAGTGTAACTGTAATAATAATAATAATAATAATAATAATAATAATAATAATAATTGTTACTTATCAATTATTTTATGGTATTTGAGTAGAATAGGTCCACCGCTGTGGTCTCGAGGTAGCGTGCTGCCTTGTCACGCAGCGGGCCCGGGTTCGATCCCCGGTCGGGGCAGTTTTTCTGGGTGAGGTTTTTATCGGGGTTTTTCCTCACCTGTAAGACAAATGTCAGGAAAACTTTATGGCCCAAACGGTCCCCGAAATCATATGGCCATCATCCTTATCATTATCATCCTTACCATTATCATTATCATCATCATCCTTCACCGGTGTGGAAAGCAACGGGAAGCTACCACACCTACACAATTCCCTAGTAAAGCTGCAAGCATAACATGAAAATGCTATGATTGCAGTGAAGGACCTGCCTTCGGGCAGAATTACTATGGATGGATGGAGTAGAATAGATCAGTGTTTTCACACCAAATATGTCGGTTAACCAGTCTCATTTACCACATTATTAATATCGATTAGTTTTAAAATAAAAAAAAACTAGAAATAACTCACCCTAAACTTGAATTATTCTTTATTCTCCCAGCATAATACTTAAAAATGGTCACTGTTTAAAAGTTTTCCACTATATTTGCTGTCTAAATTTCAACATTACAAATCTTGAAAACGTAAATCTAGCGTTCAGCCATCAGAAAATTTTCAATAATCAATCGTTGCTACGTTATTAGCGATACAACGCAATAATACATTAAACAATGTACTGAATTTATTTTCATCTATAAAACGTTTTGTTTTAGTAAAATAAATAGTTTTAAAAAACTAAAACAGCACGCTTTATTAGAAAACCGAACTCAAAAGTGAAAAATAATTTTAATTTCCAACACGCTTGGGATAAATTTAAAGTGGTCAACAAAAAAATCATCTCCAACACATATAGAATAAAACTAGAATTATCAACAAAAAGAAAGTAATTTTACCATCAAAAGCGTGGGGTGCTTTTTATGATTTTTACATGTTCTTCTTAGAGACTTTATTTTTACCAATATATGTTTATTATCAAATATATTAATTCATATAGAGCACCCCACGCTTTTGATGGTAAAATTACTTTCTTTTTGTTGATAATTCTAGTTTTATTCTATATGTGTTGGAGATGATTTTTTTATTGACCACTTTAAATTTATCCCAAGCGTGTTGGAAATTAAAATTATTTTTCACTTTTGAGTTCGGTTTTCTAATAAAGCGTGCTGTTTTAGTTTTTTAAAACTATTATTTATTTTTTTATTTTTTAGTTTTAATATTTTACAGAATAAGATAAGAATGTAGATATCTTTAAATTCCATAATATTGTAGTATGAACTAAAAGTATTACTCTTCTAAAAAAACCCTCCCCAGCCGGATTCGAACCAGCGACCTATGGATTACTGAAATTATGTACCACTAGAGTGTACCGCTCTACCAACTGAGCTCTTACAACGGTTGACTAAAAAGTCGACAAGTCCGTAACCTATTATACCAGTTTTAATTTTTTTAAATTTTCTGATGATTCTGGCCAGGTATTTAGAAATAAAATATGAAATTATTGTATTGTCACGGGTCCTCTACACGTATACAAAGTTTCAAGTCGATCCAATGTTTCTAGGTGGGTGAAAATCGCGTTGAAAGATTCCGTTACATTGATACAAAAACACTTTTTTTTTTTTAATTTTCTGATGATTATGGCCAGGATTTTAGAAAATAAATATGAAATTATTATATTGTCACGGGTCCTCTACAAGTATACAAAGTTTCAAGTCGATCCAATGTTTCTAAGTGGGTGAAAATCGCGTTGAAAGATTCCGTTACATTGATACAAAAACACTTTTTTTGATTTTCTGATGATTATGGCCAGGATTTTAGAAAATAAATATGAAATTATTGTATTGTCACGGGTCCTCTACAAGTATACAAAGTTTCAAGTCGATCCGATGATTTTTAGTGGGTGAAAATCGCGTTGAAAGATTCCGTTACATAGATAGATAGATAGATAGATAGATACAGGTCAAGCTAATATAAAGCGTGTAAAAACAGTTGTCTTGTACTTAACACTTTTTTTTATGCCCTTTAGATTAAACTATGTGATTTTAACTAATTGAGATGTGCTGAATTCAATTTTGAAATCCAAAATTTTCTATCACCAATCAATGTTTTGTAATGCCACTTTTTAATTGTACAAGTTAGTTATAATGACAAACATAACAATTGGAAAGAACAGCAAATTAAAATGTCTTTGTTGATCGTTTGCGATTATGGACAGCTTCTGGGCTATCTCTGATGATTGACCAGCAATATTCACCAAGCATACTTGCATTCCATCTTCCACTGAATCGTTTTTCAAAGGCTGATATTTCTTGGTGAAACCTCTCGCCATGTTCATCGCTGACAGCACCAAGGTTTTTTGGAAACAAGTCCAGATGACAGTCCAGAAAATGTAGTTTTAAAGACATATTGCATCCCATAACATGAAAGTAGTGTAATAATTTACTTGCAATTACTTCATAGTCTGATGATGTTTTATTCCCAAGGAAGTTCGTGCATAGTGATTTAAATGCAAGCCAAGCCATTTTCTCCGCTTCCAACAGTTTATTTTCAAAGTCTTCCTCCTGGAAGACTGCTCTTATTTGTGGACCAATAAACACTCCTTCCTTAATCTTTGCATCACTTAGGTTTGGGAATTTATTTTTGAGATGCATGAAAGCTTGTCCTTCTCTTTCTAGTGCCTTCACAAATACTTTCACCAGTCCGAGCTTGATGTGTAAAGGTAGTAGGAAGACATCTTGAGGGTTCACAAGTGGTTCATGGGAAACACTTTTGACTCCAGGAATGTAGGTTTGTCTTGCAGGTCATTCTTACAAAAGTAGTGGTTTTCTTTGTCGCGGCTATCCCACTCACATAAAAAACAACAGTATTTTGTGTACCATTGTTGCATACCCATTAAGAGTCCAATAACTTGTCATTTGTATGGAGTATATTCAATGCACCTTAGTATTGCACTCATAACCTCAAAAGTTTCCTTCGTATGAATGGCATATGCAATAGGAACAGATGGGAAAATATTGCCAATATGGATAAGTACTGCCTTTAGACTTAGTTTGGAGAAATCTATAAATAAGTTCCAGTCCTATGGATTATGTTCATGTCCCAAAGCCTGAAATAAGCCATTCACATCGTTGCAAAAAATATTCCTTCATTCTCAGAAAAATATTCAATAAAATGAGTTTGTCGTTTTCCAAATGAAGTTATTCTAACATTGATATCTATAAGATTCCGTTCTTGCAGTCTAGAGCCCAACAATTCTGCTTGACGTTTGGGAAGGTTTAAGTCCCTCACGAGATCACTGAGGGCGTTTTGTGTGAACACCTGGTGATTACAGGGTAAAGACGATGTTGATGGCTGAAACTCTGGATCTAGAGTAGGACTACTACAGCCTGAGACGTTGGGTGTGTCTTCTTCTGAAACCGTGTACTGTTCTGGAGGCTTAGGTACAGGAAGATGTTCATTGTGAGGAACTGGTCAGATGGATGAAGGTAAATTAGGGTACTGGATCTGCCCTTTGGATTTTGAAGTATATCCTTCTATATATACCAAACAGAAATAACAATGTTACATGGTCCCGAGATTCTCGCTAAATTTCATTGCATTGCGTTTACCTTGTAGCCAATTTCTCAAATTTGTAGAGCATGAATTGCAGCATATGTGAGGTGCAAATTACTTATCTTAGTCTCCCACACGACATCCAACATACAGTTCATATGCCTTTGGAACTAGAGGTGTAATATTACACTTTTGGCTCTTGAAGGTTAGTTCTCCACATACATCGCAAAAAGAATTAGGATTAGTTTTACACTGACGTGGCATTATAGTATAATTACTATCCTTCAAACTCTTCTGAAGCACAATTATCAAACACTAGCTCACTCCTTGAACACCAACAGGAAATCAACAACAGACTGAAAATAAATGAAATATCATTAGTTATAAAATGCTAAATACAGATGGCAGCACAGGATGGGATGCTAATATTTAGTTGTAATATTTATCACTAGATGTCGACCTATCTCCTAAGAAATAAAAACACGAAATTGACGTAGTATGTGGAAAGTGGGAGATTCAATTAATATGATATACTCGTACATGTTAGACTAAAATAACATTCGTAAAGATATTTTTTGGGTTTTCTGAAAAAAAAAACGGTACGTGATAGACAAAATCTAATTACAGATTCGTTTTTACCATTAAATCGTCTACCTAATACACCTATTTTCATGAAAAGGACACATTTCGTGTTGTACAGTGTTATTACTGTCAGGTTTGGGCAAGAACTTAAATAATTTAGTAATTTTTTCCTGTTTTGCTGCCTTTAAAAGGTCTTTCAATTAAGATTTGACATTCAGCTGTGAATTCTGCGATACAATTCCTTATGTCGTCTTTGGATTTCTTGATCCATTAACATTGAAACAGCGTGATATTGACGCAAACGACTCGCCAACGCGTACAAACGGTCAATAATTTTCATGTTTACTTTAAGCGGCTACACTTATGGGCGTAGCCAGCATCGGATTAAGGGGGGGTGCAAAATTTGTTTTCGACTGTATACCTTCCGGGTACAAACGATCAAATAAAAAATACAATATACTACTTTTATATTTTAAACTAACTTCAATATATTTCGGAAGAAAACTACAGCGCTATTGAAGAGGAATTATGAAGAATAATAGTGAAATAACTTCAATATATTTCGGAAGAAAACTACAGCGCTATTGAAGAGGAATTATGAAGAATAGTAGTGAAATAATTGCAGAAATTTTAGGCTTTGGCGAATTAAATTTTTTGTTAAGATTACTTCTTAATTTTTATACTTAATTGTATTGAAACTAATAGTTATATTTTAGCTACTAATAAAGTACAACTAAACACACAGTTTAACTCGTGCTTTCGTTTGAGAACATTTTAAGTACGTTTTGTTTAAATTTTAAAATACAATTTTTATTCAGACTGAGCATACACAGGTCATTAAGGCGATTTTCTGTCATTGTAGATCGGCACCATGTCTTCACTCTTCTTAAGGTGCTAAAAGTGCGTACAATCGACGCTGTAGTGCTTGGTAAAGACAGGCATACATATTACAATTGCTTTTTTGATGGATGGGAAAAAATCGCACTTGTCCACGATGTTAACGAAATCACCTTCCTTATCCTCGTCACTTTGTTTCATCCAAATAGTTAAATTTCGATGGACAAATCCTCGATTTTACAATACTCTGAAATTTTGCTCGCCGTTGCTTGGGCATCTTTCAGAGATGTTTTTAGGTTCTTAGGGTGCAGCATTTGAAGTTCAAAAGCAGAACCCTGTTGTTCACCAAATCTGTCTGACAAAGTTGTGTGAAAGGAATTCAAGTAGGGATTTAAGATGGCCACCTTAAAGTAATCTTCGGGATTACATTGTGGATTAGCTCGATGTGTCTGCTTATTGGATATTCTTGGTAGTGTGATTCCTACACCTAGCTCAGATGCAATAGTCTCCATCTCTTTCATGATGCCTTCAGATATCTCATAATCTTTCTTGCGATGATCTGTTATCATGCTTTTAATGCTTTCAACGTGGGCTGTGCATTTAATTAAATATATAGCCACGGCTTGCAGCGAATTAACAACAGGTTCCAAATAATTAGAACATTTTGCTATCAGGCACAAACAAAAGATGAAAGTACTTCTATTTGCAGCAGCATGCAACTGAACAGCTTGTTTTCGGTTTGGTGCGTTTCTTTCTACGAAAATCAGTTCCAGGCTGTTCATCAATTCCAAAAAGTGTTTCTTACAAATCCCAATACTTTTTATATTGTTGCGACCAACGTGTTTCGCAGAGCATAGGGATGCTTGTGACATGCTGTCTTCTCAACGACGACTCTCGAAAAAAAAATGTTTATAATATCCTTAATTGTAGCCATCGTGTTTCTCACCTCGGGCAAGCTATTCAAATCGTCTATCACAAGAACGATTTTGTGGTTCGCGCAGTGGATGTAAATACCTTTGGGAAAAAAAAAACTTACGCAGACGTTTCTGGACCCCGTTGTCTTTTTGTGTCATTCTCGAGCAGCCGTCATTGCCCTGGCCGACATATTTGTGCGGGTCAATGTCTATCACTTTGAAAAAAAAATTCAATTACTACAGAAATTGACTGGGCGTCCCATTAATTTCAGTTCAACAAAGCCCAAAAACTCCACTAGAATTTTATTCAGTTTCTCATCAAAAAACCGCACACCATTGGGCAATTGCTCCTTTCCAGAAATGTCACAGCTTTTATCAGCTAAAACTCTGTAAGCGTTGGCATTTTTTACATCAACCGCAATAATTTTCTTTACCTCAAGTTACATAATTCAATAAATTTATTTTTAATTTGTGGAGAAAGGTAGTAAGCATTCTTGGCGTTTAAATGAGGTTTTAAGGTTATATCACCTGCATCAAGTCTCCACTGAATCAAATCCCTGAAGACGCTTAAGTCCCGTGTTTTACTCTTTAAATGCAAGTCATGCAAGCCACAGAAGATAGTGGTATCTAAGATGGAAGACAAATATTTCAAGTTATCCGCCGCAATCGTCTTATAGCCACTTAAGAGTTTTTGGCTAAAAGGGGCGTCACTTAAAAACAAGCGTGCTGACTGCGCAGTTTCCACATACCATCGGAACTCACAAAGTTTTTGGCGAATTTATGTATTTTGAAAAACTTCTGGAAGGGCATCGCTACGAATGATCCTATAACGTCCTTCACAATATGTGGGGAGAATAGAACACAATATGTACATAGTGCACTTTTCAGTCTTGCGGAATACTTTAGCCAGGGTGGATCCAACAATGCTTGAATTTCCGTTTTAAATGTTCAGCATCTTTGCTGAAATTGTAGCTTTCGGGTGGACTCCAGCAGTTTGTCAGAATTTTCACCTTATCTTCTTTATTCATTAGCTCTGTTCTCCCGAACCAGTTGCCAATATCATTAGGTGGGTAAATGGTGGGCATACTTTCTTCGGATGTGATGGATTCTAATCTATCCGGGAAAAAATAATATTGCAATGTTACAACTTGTGTAGGTACTTATAAAATCATTTTCTTATATCCATTTTTACGCATACACGTGCGAATGCGCGTAGTTCAACGTTAAAGCATGAGTCTAGAACCTACGAGTAAAGAATATGTAAATTGGATAATTATTTGAGTCTATCGAACGCACTAGAAAATACGAGCATGGCGAACGTTTGAACAATCACGGTAAGTGGGCGTTGGCCAATATAACGCTGTAAAAAAAATACATTAATTACAGAAGCGTGTGCGGCCAATAAATATTCAAGCTCAGACAAAGTTTCTACAAGGGTCTAGGCGTCGAAAAACAAACTCAGGTACTCAGCTGAAATTCGAAAAATGAATGCTGTGTTAGCCGTTCATAATAGAGGTCTAGAATTTTCTGGCGTACTGACGATGCTTGTGTCCACTGGGACAGATACTTGATAAATTGATATATCACATCGATTGGGCTTGGCGGGCTTAATGTTATTTTTTATATTTTTTTACATATATTTTTAACATTTTACACCTAATTTCGGATAGAACAAATCTTATTCTATCTAGTGTTAATTGGTCGAAAATCAAGGGTGGTGCAAGCGCACTCTCCTGCACCCACCTTACTACGCCCAGGCTACACTTTTTTTTCTCTTCGGTACTAATTATTTTTCTTTACTTTTACTCGACATTATAAACTGGGAACAAATCATAAGAGACACGTGTTATTCAATCAAGATTATTGCAAGGAACAAGTTGAAACAATAATATACCGATCGTGGCGATGGAGGCATTTATCAAAGTACATATCGGCACGTGAAATACAACAGCTTTTAACAAAGAACTTTAGGGTCAGTGACAATTAGGTTTGTTTTGTTTTGATATTGATTTGTCCATTTGGTTTGAATCACTATTTGTAAAAGCCGTCTTGGCACCTACCTTCAGTAAAAAAAACTGCTGATGATTAATAAATATATATATACCTTTCCGCTTTATACATTTTTTTCACGAATTGATGTAGAAATATCCTTCCGTTTCCGTGTTGGACAGATTCCGTTTTATACAAAATAAATAACGCAAAATTACTATTATTTCGCCGGGACCAAAAATTGTTCACATTGGACAGATTTCCGCATTATTCACGTTCCGGGTTAAACAAGTTTTACTGTATTATTAATTATAGTGATAAAACAAAGCCAGAAAACTATAGAGGCATAAGCTTACTATGTGCAGCGTACAAAATATATGCAAAAATGATCAACCAAAGATTAAAAACTATAGTAGATGCAATAATATTAGAAGAGCAAACAGGATTTAGGAAAGGACGAAGCTGCAAAGACAACGTATTCACTTTAAAACAAATAATAGAGAAGCGAAGAGAATTCAACTTAGAGACGCACATCCTCTTTATAGATTATAAGAAGGCCTTTGATAAAGTGTCTACACCAACATTATGGAACATATTAAGTGAAAAAGGAATTCCACTACACTTGATAGTAGTAATTAAGAAAATGTATGAGAAAACAAAAATAAAAATAAATCAAAGGGGACCAATACATATAACAGGAGAAGTTAGACAAGGTTGTCCACTATCAACCACGCTTTTTAACATTTATTTCGACGACATTATAAGATCATGGAAGCAAATGACGACTGGGGGATTAACTTAGGAAATATAGTAATAAAAACAGTAGCCTTTGCTGATGACCAGGTTTTAATAGCAAAAACAGAAGACGAACTACAAAGAATGCTATATAAACTAAATGAAATAGCAAAAAATACAACATGGAAATATCCTCACAAAAATAAAAAACAATGACCTTCAAGGGTGCTCATCCAGTTCGGACAAAAATAATATTAGAAAATAAACCAATAGAACAAGTAGTAACATATAACTTCCTAGGTTGTGAAATATCATACACAGCAGAAACGGATATAAATAACAAAATAAATAGGTTTAATTATATAACAGGTACACTAAAAAGAACTTTGAAAAATAAAGCCAGGAAAGACTCTATAATGAAATTATACAAGACAATGGCAGTGCCTATTATTACTTATGGATCCGAAACTTAGACATCGAGAACACAACAATCTGCCAGGATACAAGCTGCTGAAATGAGATTCCTCAGACCAATAGCAGGATATCAAAGAACAGACAAAAAGCATAACACAAAAATAAGACAACTAAAAATAGAGGAATTAAACTCAACAATAGAGAAATACAGAACTAACTGGAAAGAACACTTGGCAAGGAAGACTGAGAATAGAATACCAAAAGCAGCATACAACTATTCACCACGAGGAAGAAGAAGCTTGGGAAGATCAAGGAAAAGATGGAAAGAGCAGCAATTTGGAGCCGGAACAGGCTAGTAAATAAGCCTAAACCGTGAAGAAGAAGAAGAAGAAGAAAAATAAGAAGATTAATTATTATTGCTGTACTGTCCAATTGTTTAGCTTACATGTTTACATGTTTACATGTCCTTCACTGTTTATGGTAGTTATATTATTTTGATAAACATGTTTAGCACAAAACTTAGTTTTTTAAGAACTGATCATTTTTACATAAATTATGATGCATTTATGGAATGCATTTTTTTACAAATAATGTCACTATAATCTGTAGAAACATAAGGGATGATTTGGGGGAGAATGGGACCCTGACACTACACCATTGAATATTTTTACTCCTGTCTTTAGAATTTGTGCTTCAAGGTTGAGATTATTGACATCAAACAAAAGGGAAATAATGCAGTGAAAGATGCACACAGAATGACATATTCCAAGAATTGATACTAATTATGTGGTCTCGAGGTAGTGTGATGCCTTGTCACGCAGCGGGACCGGGTTCGATTCCCGGTCGGGACAGGCTCCTGAGTGAGGTTTTTTTTCGGGGTTTTTCCTCACCTGTAAGACAAATGTCAGGAAGCTTAGGGCCCAACGGTCCCCGAAATCATCCGGCCATCAACATCATCCTTATCATTATCATCATTATCCTTCACCGGTGTGGAAAGCAACGGGAAGCTACCACACCTACAATTCCCTAGTAAAGCTGCAAAACATAGCATGAAAATGCTATGATTGCAGTTAAAGACCTGCCCTCTGGCAGAATTACTGTGGATGGCTATATTACAAGTTAAAATCATGTGGGGTCGGAAAATGCCCAATCCATCATTCCCGGGTTAACTTCCGTTTTTAATAGTCATACTTTTCTGATTAATGAACTGTATTTTACTCATCTTATTAAAATGTTTTACCCGAATTTCGTTGCGGAGAAAAATAACGGCTTTTAGAGGGATTTTTAAATTTGAGTTATGAGGTAAGCCTTCATTCCTGATGGTCAGGTTTTGCTGATTTTTTAATAACACCTTTCTATTTTTTTTCTATTGCATACACCAATTGCAAAAACGAAAATTACAGCCGGTTTTTTAATTTCAGCTATCAGGTTAACCCGGATTTCTAATGACCCAATTTTGCTGGTTAAAGAACTAGATCTTATTTTTTTTAAATTGATTGATATATGGTGTGCTTTGTAGTAGACCATTTACATAACTTATAACAATATTTTCATTTTCCTTTATAAGGTGAATTAATAGTGAACTTTTGGATCTTCTGTTTCAGAGGTTGTGGAGCTGGTTAATTTGATGAAGATTTTATCGTCTCATGGTATAAAATCTGCCGCTATGTATTGTGGAAAACTAACTATAGATTTTTTTAATCACCGTAGTAAATCAATGCAAACTCTTTTATTTTCTGTTGTTCGAAAAGAAATCTTGAATAAGGTGAGTTAAAATCATAGTTACAAAGTTTCATATTTGTTATTATCAGAGTTTTTATTTATTGTTATTTAAGGCTAACCGGGTGTGAAGAAAGTAGCTTCACTTTAAGGGGGCTCATACACCCAGCACGAGGTACACACATCATTACTTTACAATATAAAAAGCTATAAAACATACAATTATGAAAATTTGCACACAGGAAGTGTACACTATTGGCTTTCATTTGATATTAAAATTGTTATTATTGAAGCTAAATGATTGTAATTGCAGGAAAATAAAATTTGCATAATTTCAGTTTCTTATATATCATATCATATCATATCATACATTAGTACATCTCTGTGGTCTCGAGGTAGCGTGCTGCCTTGTCACGCAGCGGGCCCGGGTTCGATCCCCGGTCGGGGCAGTTTTTCTGGGTGAGGTTTTTATCGGGGTTTTTCCTCACCTGTAAGACAAATGTCAGGAAAACTTTAAGGCCCAAATGGTCCCCGAAATAATATGGCCATCATTATCACCATTATCATCCTTACCATTATCATCATCATCCTTCACCGGTGTGGAAAGCAACGGGAAGCTACCACAGCTACACAATTCCGTAATAAAGCTGCAAGCGTAGCATGAAGGTGCTATGATTGCAGTGAGGGACCTGACTTCGGGCAGAATTACTATGGATGGATCATACATTATTACTTAAAAACTAATAACCTGACTAGTATAAACATTTTTTTAAAATAAATATAACGCCCTAATAAAGTTTGTGAACTATTATGAACTATTATGATGTGGTTTATTTGTTTAGAGCAAAAAATTGTTTTTTATTAATAATTTTTAAAATAATTTTTACACTATGTATTCCCCATTACCTAGCCTTAATATTCAAAAGATTGCAATGATTTTAGTGCGCGCCAGATACAGACTAAGTAGAGGAGTGTGTGTGCAAACTTTCATGAAAATTGAACCATTAGTTTTTGAGTTATTGCGTTTTATGTTCTTAAAATTTTAATTTTTGGGAAAACGATGTTAAAGTTTACGCATGTTTCACTTACAGTCTGTACTAGAAAGCTCCTGCAGCATACATTGTGCCCTCCTCCTGCCACGTTCCTCAAGTCTCAGTCGTCTTCTAGTTCTCCTGGACTCCTTCGAGGATTCTCGTAGGCGTTTATCAGCAGATTTTATGCGCAGGACATCACGATGCCTAAAATCAGCCTTGGCATATTTTCCTACATTCACTCCAAACTCTTCTAAAACTTTTAATCTGCTTGTATCCCCCATCATTGAATGTTGCTGCAGCATCAGCTGCTGCTATTTTGACAACTGTTTTCCCAGCATTACTTGTTTTAGGGCAAATTGTCCACACTTTATTATTATAGGACTTGTTTGAATTTTGAGTGCGGCCCTTCAAGCACCTTCTTAGAAGTTCTGCTTTTGAAAGGTCTTTGAAGGTAGGTCTTATGGTATTCATAACAGCCATTGGTATTGGATGTGGATGTTTATATGCTGCTTCTCTACCCTCTGCCTGGGCTTGTCGATATCCACACCCAGTGGACACATATAGTGCTGGGGATTGGAGCGCACAACATTATATATCTCGACAAAAACAGAAGATATCATCACAACATTTCAGAAATATCTACTTTAAAGTATGCTCTTTCAAATGAGACCAAACACAAAAAATTGAAAATTTTGACCTGTAATGGTGTATGAGCCCCCTTAATATCCTCTCATACGTACTTTTGTATGCCTCACGTCACCCGGGTCTTTGGGACACGACCCAGATTAAGGCTACTTACTCTATAGACGTGACCTTTTAGGAGAGGATTTGTAAGTCTGGACCAGGTTTGGACAATACATATACTTTTTTTTTACCACACAAGTACATGAAGAGTCTCCCTGGATGGATGATCAGCTTAATGCTAGCCTGGACAACACGAATATTTAAGACAAAACACACTATTCACTCTGTCATTCATGCTAAATTAGGCGAATATGATGGATGATTATTATGACCAGATTATATATCTATTTTATGAATCTTACACAATATGTATATATTATAAGATATTAAATATGAAATTGATACCTGGTAAATCAGTTTTATATATATATACTAGCTGCCCCGGCGAACGTCGTATCGCCTTTAAATATTTTTACGTTAATTTTTCCGATGTTTTAATAGTTATCTGCTATTCGGGGCGGAAACAAATCCAACAAATCAAAGATCATAAAAATCGGTCCAGCCGTTCTTGAGTTATAAATAGTGTAACTAATCCGACTTTGTTTATATATATATATATATAGAAGTCCCAGCCACGCGTTGCTGTGGCTAAGGTATACGTTAAATTATGTTGTAGTAAACTAAGTGAGAAATCTAAATCAGAAAGTTTTTGTTTTACACAATTTTTTAGTTCTGGTACGTTAACTACACCCGGTATAAATATGGGTGGTGGTTTATGTGGAAGTGGTTTTGTTGATTGAGATGAATTTATGTTGTCTGCATTCTCAGTATCATCCATAAGTGTATCATAAGGATTATATACATTTATTGATGGAATATTTTGAGGAGGCTTGCTGATTTCATTATACTTTCGTTTTTTTCTACGAACTTGTTGGCAGTTTGGATTCTCATCATCATCAAGAAGTCTCTGTATAGTAATATCATCTTGTGATATATTATAGTCATCTTGTTTTTCATTTAATTGAGGCATGGAGATTGTTTCTGTAATATTAGGCATATTATTATAACTAACAGACTTACTTACAGTTCTGTTATTCCGTTCCTTAGGACCTTCATATGTTTTTAAATTGACATTCTTCTTAAATGTAAGATTTATGTCACATAGGCCTATACCAATTTGCGGAAATTCACTTGATATCTTATCATTCATGGTCTCTAGAACTGATTCGCCATATTGTTCAATGTCCCTTCTCGGTCCAGTTAAATTTAAATTAAGTTGCTGTCTTTCAGCCAGATTACTTAAAACTAATACTTACACACGAAATTAATATTATTATCAATATATTGAAAATAAAATAAACACTGAACACACTTAAATTATGAAATAATCCAATATTTGTAATTCAATTGAAATTCGCGGTTGCAACAAAAAGCACAGCCACCTAGTTAAATAATAAATCAATTACCTTACATGGCCATCTGTTAGAATCGTATGGTACTCACAGATAATTATAACTCTTTGTTAAATAATAAACAAATAATTTGCAATAAAAATAATGCGACTATACATTTAGTTATAAACTTCCCTAAGTCTCAAGTTGGATCAAACTGCACACAGTGTGCAAAATTTTATTAAAACCGGTTCAGTAGTTTAGGATTCCATCGCGGACAAACAACGTGACACGTAATTTTTATATATTAAGATATCTTATTACATAACCTCAACGGTGCTTTAATAAGACTTAAAGTGTTGATGTATATGTGACTAGAGCACAGAACTCACTTCCCAGACATGTCAGAGACTATCACTACCATTATTTAAATCCAAATTAACTGATATGTTTAATTCCACACAATGAAAATATTACCTGGATAACGAATATATTCAGCATTTTATTATATACCTATAAATAGGTAGCTTTTCGTACTTTATTTCATTTTATTTTATTTTATTCCATGTTTTATTAGTGTTGGCTAATATTAGACCACATCCACATTGACTTTTATTTAGTCTATATTTTAAAAATATTTTATAATTGTAATAAGTAATTAATGTTTTTTTTGTGATTTTATTATTCGCTGGTTGAGTGGAGGAGAAGGCCTTATGGCCTTAACTCTGCCAGCTTAAATAAAGCAATATTTTATTATTATTAATATTATATTAACAAGAAAGTGATATTAAGAACAGAATAAATAAAGGTAGAGCAATAACAGTAATGGTGAATGGAGTTTTATGGAACTGACATACAACCAGAAAAAAAAATACAAATATATAATTCAATACTAGTGAGAAATACTGTCACATATGGAGCTGAAGTTTGGAAATTTAACAAAAACTTACAACAAACATGTATGTCGATGGATATGGATTTCTTGCGGAGAGCAGCAAGATGCTCAAAATTAGAAAAAATAAGAAATTCTGTTATACGAGAAAAAAATGAATATTAGTTATTCAATAGTAGATTATATAAGATACAAGCAATTAAATTGGTATGGACATTTCGACGAATGCAAGAAAAAACGTTACCCGGAAAAATATTGGAATAATGTCCACCTGGAAGAAGAAGGAAAGGAAGACCTGGAAACTCGTGGATGTAAGAAATAAAAACTGGAATGAGGACAAAAGGACTGAAGGACATGGAGTGGGTGGATAGAAGCGAATGGAGAAGGAAACTAAAACTTTTGGCACAGAAAGATGAGTAAACATTGAAAATCTGTATATAAATAAATTATATAATAATAATAATAATAATAATAATAATAATAATAATAATAATAATAATAATAATAATAATAATAATAATAATAATAATAATAATAATTATAATTATTATTTATTATTATTATTATTATTATTATTATTATTATATTCGGCGACTATTTTACCTGCTGGTTGAGTGGAAGAGAGGGCCTTATGACCTTAACTCTGCCAGAATAAATAAAGTATTATTATTATTATTATTATTATTATTATTATTATTATTATTATTATTACCTTAAAGTTTCCCGACATTAGTCTTAAAGGTGAGGAAAAACTCCGAAAATAACCTCACTCAGGAAACTTACCCCAAATAGAGATAGATCCAGGCCGGCTGCGTACGAGGTAACGAGACCACAGCGGTGGCCAAGTAACTCTTAATTAAATAATGATATATCTGATTTTGTTACACGACATTAATTAAAAATGTATTTCGCTTTAGAAATGTGTAGATTCAGTTATCATAAACATTCACATTAAAAAAATTAAACAATTCCGTAAAAAAAAAACACTTTACTGGTACACTTTTCTCAGAAACTACTTAAGGTATATCTAACTAAACTAACTCACTGGCATTATCGAACCCGTAGGTTCATGACCACGCAAACATAAGCTCTCCATACATCACTATCCTGAGCTAATGTTTTCCTATTATCCCTTGTAAAATCCACTTCCCTCAAATTATGGTTCATTTTATTCTCCCATCTCGTTCTTGGTCTACCAACTGGGTGTTTTCCCTCTGGTTTTCCTACAAGGAGTTTCATGCCCCTCTTTCATTCTCCATTCGTGCCATATGTCCTCCCCATCGCAGTCTAAGAGACTTAACTGTATTTATTATATCTGGTTTCCTATAAATATAATGTAGCTCACAGTTATGTAGTCTTTTCCATTTGCCTGTCTTTCATCTCCCTTTAATCCAAAAAATGTTCCCACTACTTCAGGTATAGCTATGAAATTTCCACGACATTATATATATCGCACCTCGGCCAAAAATAACGTCACAACTCAAAAGTGGACGAATTTGTGTTAATCCCCAATTTAAATCAACACATTTTATCTTTACAAGTCCGCAATAGTAATACTTCTGAAATTCCACAACTGACCATTAGAGAGCGGAAATGTCGTTATAGTCGGCAGTAATTTTGATTCCCACAAATCAAGAAGAGCGACACATTGGAGTTGCTAGCTCAGGTTATGCCAGACATAGCTTGCTACTGTGAGGTTATGCCAGACATTGCTTGCTACTGTGAGGTTATGCCAGACATAGCTTGCTACTGTGAGGTTATGCCAGACATTGCTTGCTACTGTCAGGTTATGCCAGACATAGCTTGCTACTGTGAGGTTATGCCAGACATAGCTTGCTACTGTGAGGTTATGCCAGACATTGCTTGCTACTGTCAGGTTATGCCAGACATAGCTTGCTACTGTGAGGTTATGCCAGACATTGCTTGCTACTGTCAGGTTAGGCCAGACATAGCTTGCTCCTATGAGGTTAAGCCAGACATTGCACTTTTTTTAAAAAATTTTTTGCTGGAATAGTGACACTTTTCGAGTTGTGACTATCTTCAAGATTCGAGGCAATGGAATTATAGCTTGACTCTTTTCGAGTTGTCACTATTCTTGTTTTTGAGATATAGGTATTGTGTGTTTTGTAGCGATTTATTTTGAATTGTGTCACTATTGTCCTAATTACTGAAGATTAAAATTTGATTTATTTATTCCGTGCAGATTAAAGAAAATGGATGAAAGATGTAGCCATGACGCGACACCTACATTAACGTTTCATTTTCAGGACGGGTCGAGAGTGTTATTAGCTACACACCAATACATACAAACAATGATACAAAAAACTGAAAATGCAGTGTCAGACAATGTTTGTGATAAAACTGAAAACCGAGGAGAAAATAAATAAATAATAGTTTTAAAAAACTAAAACAGCACGCTTTATTAGAAAACCGAACTCAAAAATGAAAAATAATTTTAATTTCCAACACGCTTGGGATAAATGATCAACAAAAAAATCATCTCCAACACATATAGAATAAAACTAGAGTTATCAACAAAAAGATAATCAATTTACCATCAAAAGCGTGGAGTGCTATATATCAATTAATATATTTGATAATAAACAGATATTGGTAAAAGTAAAGTCTCTAAGAAGAAAATGTAAAAATCATAAAAAGCACACCACGCTTTTGATGGTAAAATTATTTTCTTTTTGTTGATAACTCTAGTTTTATTCTATATGTGTTGGAGATGATTTTTTTGTTGACCACTTTAAATTTATCCCAAGCGTATTGGAAATTAAAATTATTTTTCATTTTTGAGTTCGGTTTTCTAATAAAGCGTGCTGTTTTAGTTTTTTATAACTATTATTTATTTTTTAGTTTTAATATTTTACAGAATAAGATAAGAATGTAAATATCTTTAAATTCCATACTATTGTACTATGAGCTAAAAGTATTACTCTTCTAAAAAAAAATCCTCCCCAGCCGGATTCGAACCAGCGACCTATGGATTACTGAAATTGTATAGGGCCTACCACTAGTTCACCGCTCTACCAACTGAGCTCTTACAACGATTGACTAAAAAATCGACAAGTCCGTAACCTATTATACCAGTTTTAATTTTTTTGATTTTCTGATAATTCTGGCCAGGAATTTAGAAATAAAATATGAAATCATTGTAGTGTCACGGGTCCTTTACAAGTATACAAAGTTTCAAGTCGATCCAATGTCTCTAAGTGGGTGAAAATCGTGTTCAAAGATTCCGTTACATAAATACAAAGACACTTTTTTTGATTTTCTGATGATTCTGGCCAGGATTTTAGAAAATAAATATGAAATTATTGTATTGTCACGGGTTCGTTACAAGTATGCAAAGTCTCAAGTCGACCCAATGTCTGTAAGTGGGTGAAAATCGTGTTCAAAGATTCCATTACATAAATACAAAGACACTTTTTTTTTTATTTTCTGATGATTCTGGCCAGGATTTTAGAAAATAAATATGAAATTATTGTATTGTCACGGGTCCTTTACAAGTATAAAACGTTTCAAATATATCCTATGTTTGTAAGTGGGTGAAAATCGTGTTCAAAGATTCCGTTACATAAATGCAAAAACACTTTTTTTTATTTTCTGATGATTCTGGCCAGGATTTTAGAAAATAAATATGAAATTATTGTATTGTCACGGGTCCTCTACAAGTATACAAAACTTCAAGTCGATCCAATTATTTTAAGTGGGTGAAAAACGCGTTGAAAGATTCAATTACATAGATAGATAGATAGATAGATGATGATACAGGTCAAGCTAATATAAAGCGTGTAATAAAAAATAAATAATAGTTTTAAAAAACTAAAAGAACACGCTTTATTAGAAAACTAAAAAATGAAAAATAATTTTAATTTCCAATACGCTTGGGATAAAATAAAGTGGTCAACAAAAAAATCATCTCCAACACATATAGAATAAAACTAGAGTTATCAACAAAAAGAAAATAATTTTACCATCAAAAGCGTGGGGTGCTCTATATCAATTAATACATTTGATAATAAACAGATATTGGTAAAAGTAAAGTCTCTAAGAAGAAAATGTAAAAATCATAAAAAGCACCCCACGCTTTTGATGGTAAAATTATTTTCTTTTTGTTGATAACTCTAGTTTTATTCTAGATGTGTTGGAGAAGATTTTTTTGTTGACCACTTTAATTTTATCAAAAGCGTGTTGGAAATTAAAATTATTGTTCATTTTTTAGTTCGGTTTTCTATTAAAGCGTGTTGTTTTAGTTTTTTTTAAACTATTATTTATTTTATTTTTTAGTTTTAATATTTTACAGAATAAGATAAAAATGTAAATATCTTTAAATTCGATACTATTGTAGTATGAGCTAAAAGTAATCCTCTTCTATTAAATAATCCCTCCCAGCCGGATTTGAACCAGCGACCAATGGATTACTGAAATTATATACCACTAAGAGTTCACCGCTCTACCAACTGAGCTCTAACAACGATTGACTAAAAAGTCGACAAGTCCGCAACCTATTATACCGGTTTTCATTTTTTTGATCTTCGGATGATTCTGACCAGGATTTTAGAAACAAAATATGAAATGTTTGTATTGTCACGGGTCCTTTATACGTATACAAAGTTTCAAGTCGATCCAATGTTTCTAAGTGGGTAAAAATCGCGTTGAAAGATTCCGTTACATTGATACAAAAACACTTCTTTTGATTTTCTGATGATTATGGCCAGGATTTTAGAAAATAAATATGAAATTATTGTATTGTCACGGGTCCTCTACAAGTATACAAAGTTTCAAGTCGATCCGATGATTTTAAGTGGGTGAAAATCGCGTTGAAAGATTCCGTTACATAGATAGATAGATACAGGTCAAGCTAATATAAAGCGTGTAATAAACTAACAGAAGTGGAGAATATTATCTGTCCTCCAGAAGTAAAATTCCTATCACCCAAAGGAAGAAGTCAATATATTCTTGATCTTATCAAAGGCAACTATATTCGTAAGTTTTATAGACCTTTGTATGATTCCATATTGAACTGATTCACCATGTTTTGTTTAGTATAGTAGTATAATAAACTATCTTACATTGTTTTTATCTAAATTCTATCACGTTTTGTACCTATGTTAACTATCTGAATTAACTGTCTTTAATGTGACTATTTAACTCATGTCGCAAATGGTAGTCAATGACCAATCACGTTTCAATGAATTCTATTTTACACCAATGACAGTCGTGTTTCACCTCGCTCTTTATGAGCTCCTGCTTTTGTGATAAAGAAAGCTCCTCCTTTTTTAATATTCTGAACAGGTTAGACCATTATTTTTCTCACACAAATACATTGAATATAGCAAATAATGAATAGATTCAGTGATTTTACTGAGTTGTTTATTCAAAATATAAATAATTAACCTATCATGTTGATTATAATAGTTTGATGTGTTTCATTATTTCTCCACTAGAGTGCATTCTTACAATATTGCGATCCTATTTGGCAATAAATAATATGATCGAGTTGCAGTGAATATACATAACCTCACATTTCTAATTTGTTTTCAAACATTGCCTTTTACATTAACTATATAAATATTTTAAAACACCGGTAACTATATTAAAATAATTATTTTTTAGTAAATAGCTTAATTTTATTCGTTAAATAGTCCTAACGAATGCCACTCTTGATTTCCAAATTCTCTAGATAAATTCACTCCTCACTTCGTGAGTCGTGAATCGTGGCGTTACTTATGAAAACCACTTTTGTACTTTTCTACCAATAAAACGTGTTCATTAATGTGAAAGTACAAAGTCATTAATGTTCTCGTTGTTTTTGTTTACACAAAGACAAGCATGTTCTGTTCAGGAAGTTAATTTATTTTAGCTTATGAAAAGTAATGAAGGTGTTTAAACTGTATAAAATAAATCAGTAACTCAATTCCTAACTAATCAAGGTACAAGTTGCACATATTGCTATTCCTGAACTGTTTGAACTGTGGTGTAAGTGAACTTCCTTTTTACTGGAAAATGAGGTTTATTTTTACACGCTTTTATATAGCTTGACGTGTATCTAATATCTATCTATCTATCTATTATCTATCTATCTATCGTATCTATGCTATCTCATCTTCTAGTCAGAGAGAGGAGGAAGAGAGAGAGAGAGCAGAGCGAGAGAGCGAGAGAGAGCAGAGAGATAGCGAGCAGAGAGCGAGAGAGAGAGCGAGCGAGAGAGCGAGGAGCGAGAGAGAGAGAGAAGAGAGAGCGAGACGAGGGAGCGAGAGAGAGAGAGCGAGCGAGCGAGCGAGTGAGCGAGCAGAGCGAGCGAGAAGCGAGAGAGCGAGCGAGCGAGAGAGAGAGCGAGCGAGAGAGCGAGCAGAGCTGAGAGAGAGAGCGAGCGAGCGAGAGAGAGAGGGAGAAGCGAGAGAGCGAGCGAGCGAGAGAGCTAGCGAGAGCGAGGGAGCGAGAGAGAGAGATGAGCGAGCGAGAGAGAGAGGAGAGAGAGAGAGAGCGAGCGAGGAGAGGAGCGAGAGAGAGAGAGAGACGAGGAGAGAGAGAGAGCGAGCGAGCAGAGCGAGAGAGCAGAGCGAGCGAGAGAGAGAGAGGAGAGAGAGAGAGCGAGCGAGAGAGAGAGGAGAGAGCGAGCGAGAGAGCGAGAGAGCGAGAGAGAGCGAGGAGCGAGCGAGCGAGCGAGCGAGCGAGCGAGCGAGCGAGCAGCGAGCGAGCGAGCGAGCGAGCGAGCGAGCGAGCGAGCGATCGAGCGAGCGAGCGAGCGAGCGAGTAGCGATCGAGCGAGCGAGCGAGCGAGAGAGCGAGCGAGCGAGCGAGCGCGAGTGAGCGAGAGCGAGAGAGCGAGCGAGCGAGCGGAGCGAGAGCGAGCGAGCGTAGCGAGCGAGCGAGGAAGCGAGCGAGCGAGGAGGGCGAGCGAGCGAGCGAGGAGCGAGCGAGCGAGCGAGGGGCGAGCGAGCGAGAGAGGCGAGCGAGCGAGCGAGCGAGCGAGCGATGAGCGAGCGAGAGGGTCGAGCGAGCGAGCGATCGAGCTAGTCGAGCGAGCTAGTCGAGCGAGCGTAAGCGACGCGATCAGTGATCGAGCGAGCGAGCTATCGAGCGAGCGAGCGAGAGAGCGAGCGAGTATCGATTCGCGAGCGATGCGATCGAGGACTAGCGATCGAGCGAGCGATCTATCTATCTATCTATCGATAGATCTATCTGCGATCTATCGTATCTAGCTATCTATGCTATCGTCTGATCTAGCTATCTATCTATCTATCTATCTATCTATCTATCTATCTATCTATCTATCTATCTATCGATCTATCTATCTATCTATCATCTATCTATGTAACTGAATCTTTCAACGCGTTTTTCACCCACTTAAAATAATTGGATCGACTTGAAAATTTTGTATACTTGTAAAGGCCCGCGACAATACAATAATTTCATATTTATTTTCTAAAATCCTGGCCAGAATCATCAGAAATCAAAAAAATGAAAACTGGTTTTAAATAGGTGCGGACTTGTCGAGTTTTTAGTCAATCGTTGTAAGGCTTAGTTGGTAAAGCAGTGAACTCTTAATGGTATATAATTTCAGTAATCCATATAGTCGCTGGTTCAAATCCGGCTGGGAGGGTTATTATAGAAGAGTATTACTTTTAGCTCATACCACAATAGTATCGAATTTAAAGATATTTACATTTTTATCTTATTCTGTAAAATATTAAAACTAAAAAATAAAAAATAAATAATAGTTTTAAGAAACAAAAAGAACACGCTTTATTAGAAAACTAAAAATGAAAAATAATTTAATTTCCAATACGCTTGGGATAAAATAAAGTGGCTCAACAAAAAAAATCATCTCAACACATATAGAATAAAATTAGAAGTTATCAACAAAAAGAAAATAATTTTACCATCAAAAGCGTGGGGTGCTCTATATGATTTTTACATTTTCTTCTTAGAGAGCTTACCCAATATCTGTTTATTATCAATTATATTAATTGATATTGAGCACCCCACGCTTTTGATGGTAAAATTATTATTTTTTTGTTGATAACTCTTATTTTATTCTCTATGTGTTGGAGATGAATTTTTTGTTGAGCACTTTATTTTATCCCAAGCGTATTGGAAATTAAAATTATTTTTAATTTTTTAGTTTTCTAATAAAGCGTGTTCTTTTAGTTTTTTTAAAACTATTATTTATTTTCTTTGGATTGTGACGTTACTCTTGCCGGCGTGCGGTATTATGAAACTCCATTAGCAGATTCAGTAAAATAGTTCTTCAAAAAATATTTTTCTAAATATTGTCACTAAATGGTGCTGGCGTAGGATTCATATGGAACTTCTTTTAAATAAACATAACAAATATTCACACAAAATTTCCGAAATTCATTTTATTTACTTCACGAAATTTCACAAATTTTTAAAAAACAAAAATGCTGCTCATGAAGTATCTTTCTTCACTTAATGTGATCTCACTACAGAATTAAAACTAAAAACATCAACATTTAATTGGCTCATAGGTCACAAATGAAAACTGAGTCTAGAAAATAAACTTCTAATATATAAAACTATACTCAAGCCTATTTGGACTTACGGTATTCAATTATGGGGAACTGCCAGCAATTCCAATATTGAAATTTTACAGAGATTTCAGTCTAAGACCCTTCGTTTTATTGTTGCTGCTCCATGGTATGTAAACATCATGATTTAAAAATAGCTACTGTAAAAGAAGAAATAGAAAAGTACAGCACTCGATATCTAAGGCGACTAGAAGTTCATCCTAATCATCTTGCAATCAATCTTCTAGACAACAGTCAAGAAATACGAAGACTAAAAATAAATAAGATATTAGAACTTCTTTTCATTTTCACATAAAATGTTGTGTAATGGAGTGTTGTCAATGGGCAGTATTCTCCTAACAAGTTATGTCTTTTAACAAATTTACTTATTGTCTTTTCAAGATAGATTGTAAATTAGCAATAAAGTTATTAAAAAAATATGATCTCACTGTAAGACATGATCAGCTATGGCCTATATTAATGTTGTTCAAAAGTAAATTATTTAAATTCGCAACTCTATAATCAGCAACCCGACTAACTAAAGCAAAAGTTTCAACTCCAGTGAAAAAAAAAAATGTATAATATATATTTCGAAGGAGAATGTTTATTATTGTTGTTATTATTATCATTATTATTATTTTTTAATTGCGGAGGACCCATGTAGGACTACGCAAAGTACTTAGAGGCGTTTCCTTTGAGCCCAAATTTCTTTTATTCTTTTGCTATGAGCTTGTTTTCTCTCATCTAAATTGTTCCAGTTTTTTTCTTCGGTTTGTCCTCTTGGTCAACTTGCCACTTATTCACCTTAATTCTAAATATATCTCTGTTTGGCATATCTTCTTTAGTAATTCCTGGCCAATTTTAAGTCCTTTTTGACTTCATCAATCCACTTCATAGTATCCACTGGAGCTTTACTTCTGTTTTCGTAGAATTCCATTATCTGTTTTGTAAGCCTATTTGAGTTCATTCGTTTAATATGGCCATACAATTCTAACCTTCGTTTTCTAATATCACTATGAATGTCTGTATATATTTTTATTTCCTTTTTACTTCTGAGTCTAAATGCTTCATCTATGACTTGTGGACCTAACACTTTTCTTATAATTTTGCATTCTTTTTTCACTATATTTTCGATATCTTTTTTCTGTTCAAAATTAATGTTTCTGCTCCATAGAGGCACTCTGGTTTAATTACAGTGTTATAGTGTCGTAATTTTGTATGTAAAGATATGCATTATTATTATTATTATTATTATTATTATTATTATTATTATTATTATTATTATTATTATTATTATTACCATTATTGTTATTTTCACTATTTTCAGATTTCCATATCAATGAGACAAAAACACGCTATTTGGCTTCTCTATGTAACTAGAGAAAAATCAATAAAGGAGTTTATGGAACACATTGATGTTAAGTTGGACTCTCAGGTTATCGTTGCTGAGCCAACGCAGTCGTACATTCAACTGTCACAAGTTTACAACATTGATAAAAAACAACATATTAAGCCTCTAGGAATGTGGGACTGTTACAAGGGTTTAAATGTACTTTCTTACAGCATATATCGCGGTAGATCTGATCTTCATGGAGTCAAAATCAATGCAACATCTGTTCAGGTACTAACATAACAACAATAATAATAAAAATAATACAATTTATTATAATTTTATTTAGAATTATTCCACAATACAGTGGTTCCGTGGGTTTAAAATACCATAGAGTGTGCCATATACAGAATTATAGTTGTAGATATTTTAATCTGGATATTCTTAGACAAAAGTCGAGAGGATAGGAGACATTGTATGAATATGACTGGTAATGCATTATATAATGGAAATGGACAGCTAATGACAAATGAAGGAGATTTTGAAGAAGTGGCTGAATTCAAATACCTAGGAACAATAATTACAAATAGGAATGAGATGCACAAATAATTTAAACATTGACCCAATTCTGGAAATGAATGCTGTTGTGGATTATAGGGACTCTTGTCGTCCCAGCTTCTCTAATATATATAACTGATTTTTTTTTCCATCGCCACCAGGTTGTCGTTTATGATATTTCTGGCTTTCTCCCGCTATAATACTGGTGGAATTGTAATCCATTTCTTAGGTTGGGGCACCTGCAAGGCGGAGAAACGCTACCCTAATGATATGATGTGTGAAAATCATAATGGAGCGTCAGGAGAGATCTTAATCTAAACTTCAGACCATTGGCAACCATAGAAATAATTCCCTTTAAGGAAAAATGCCTAGGGTCTGACCGGGAAACGAACACGGGATCTCATGAACTGTAGTCAGAAACTCTGACCATTAGCCCATGAGGATGGTCCAACTGATAACATATAAAACTATTATTCTCCCAGTTATGTTATATGAATGCGAAACATAGACTCTTACTTTAAGGGAGAGGAAAAGGTTACGAGTATTTGAGAATTATGTTCTTAGGAAAAATTTTGGACCAAAGAAAAATGGACAGGCGAATGGAGAAGACTTACATTAACAGTGATCTATTGATATTTATAGGAAACCAGATATAAGAAAAGTTAAGTTTCATAGATTGCGATGAGCAGGACATCTGGCACGAATGCGGAATGAAAGTGGGACATGAAAACTTCTTGTAGGAAAACCAGAGGGAAAGCGCCCATTAGGTAGGCAGGTGGGAATGAGGTGGGAGAATAACATTGACAATATTATTTGAGGGAAATAAATTATGTAAGGGATGATTGGAAAATATTAACTCGGGACAGGGATGTATGGAGAGGTTACGTCCGCGCGGTCATAATCCTACGGTTTGATAATGCCGAAATAACTGATACAATTGTTACTTCTATTTAGTATCAATAGTACCAATTATTTGGATTTAACTATCACAAAAAATTTCAACAACAACTGGATATCAGGATTTATCGTAAACCCACACTTACCCATTCCAACAAAAAATGAGTACATTCAATAGTTTGATAAGCAGAATGTTAAAACTTCTAAATAAAAACAATTACATTACAGAACTGAACTATATTAAACACATGGCAAAAGCTAACGGAACAATGAAGATATTACCAACAAGTTAGTAAACAAACAAAAAAGAAAAATAAAATAACGCATCAGGCATAACTAAACTCGAAAAGGAACCCGATGAAAACCTTAAAACTTGGATAACACTCACACCGGGAAAGAAACATCGAAATTGGCTAACACAATAAAAATAAGTGACAAAAATACACTGTGTCCCATTCAAACCTCCCACATTTTAATTAATCATAACTCTCAAATTATGCGGAATTATGTATTAAGGTCGATATTAAAAGAAAGAGAAACTCAAAGAATTTTTGTTTTCATTGTTGCAGTTAATTCATCTGTCGCATGTTGGACAATAATGACAAAAAAATGGCGACTCCTCAGCAACGAGCACAAACTGTTTTCTGGTATGCAGAGACGAAGTCAATAATTACAGTGCAAATCAATTACCGGAGAGAATATGGAGGAAATTCACCTGATGGGAAGACCATTAAGGCATGACTTGAGAAGTTCCTGGCGACTGGAAGCGTTAAAAAAGAAGCAGGAGGTGCTCATACATGTGTTTCAGAAGAAAATATTGATTAAATTAGAGCAGGATAGAGGTGTTTTAGTGTGTGACAATGAAAATTCTCTGAGTTTCTGTTTCATTTAATACCGGCCTCATTTCATAATTCCGCATACTTTGTTAGTTATGATTAATTAAAATGTGGTAGGTTTGAATGGGACATCCTGTATAAAAATAGCATTTAAAACAAATAACAGATTCCATCTATTCATCCATTCAATGGCTGATTGGCTCAAATTCGAACTTTGGCTTCTCTTAACTTCTGCCTCCAATAATTCATTCCGAGACATGTTGGGTTTCTGAACGTGTTTGTTTTTACGGGATGTCAACCCCACATTCAACCTCCAGCAATCCTGGGGAGTCGATGATTTTTCTGTTGGGGTTTTCTCCCTTAGCTGGTATGTTCCAATTTTTAAGCGTCGGGAACTCACTATTTCGCCCGCTGCATATTTAGTATTAACCACGAGCCACGACGAGGATGCAGTGCATTGGGCTGGGCAGGAATAAATGGTATTTCTCGGGTTTTATTAGTGTGCACCCACCAGCAAGGTGCACCCACCAGCAAGGTGCACCCAGCAGCAAGGTGCACCCAGCAGCAAGGTGCACCCAGCAGCAAGGTGCACCCACCAGCAAGGTGCACCCACCAGCAAGGTGCACCCAGCAGCAAGGTGCACCCACCAGCAAGGTGCACCCAGCAGCAAGGTGCACCCACCAGCAAGGTGCACCCACCAGCAAGGTGCACCCAGCAGCAAGGTGCACCCAGCAGCAAGGTGCACCCACCAGCAAGGTTCACCCAGCAGCAAGGTGCACCCACCAGCAAGGTTCACCCAGCAGCAAGGTGCACGCACACTCCTGAGAACACATATTGCCTCTTTGGCTCCCCTGATAACAAATTAAACAGCATAATCAGCAATAGCATGGAAAAAAATAACAAAGGTGTATATAAACTAACGTGCAACGAACTTTATATCGGAAGAAGCAGGAGAAGTTTTAACATCAGATACAAAGAATATTTCATGGATTTTATTTTTGCAAGAGAAAATCAAGCTTTGTAAAACATGTAATTCAGGCAGGACACCGCGTGCTGGACATTAATATTACGCTGGCTATTATAAACAGAGATAATAATCCAAATAGATTCAACGTACTGGAGGAATTGGAAATATTTAAACAGATCAATAATGATCTGCTGTTAAACGAAAACACTCCCAGTAATTCAAACCTACTCTTTGAAGTTATAACGGTCCAGCCAGTCTTTTCGAAGCCAGTGGTTGCAGATGCACTTTCTGCTGATGATGGTACTAGTCCCGAAAGGCCTACAGTAACTTCATATTCCAATGGTTGAGGAAACGGACCTAAAAGGTATATAGGCTAATTTTATTATATTATATTTCTAAACTGTAAACTAGATTTGAAAATTCAGACACATTTCACTTAAAATGAAGGTCAGAAATTTTAATACAAATTAATTAAAATCAACATAGTTGAATCTTGGAAGGATTCAAAATAAATTAAAAAGAAGTTACAAGTTTTTTTATAAATATATGCCTGCGGAATCTGTTGAGCTAACGAGCCAGTGTAAGATCTGCATGGAAATAGACATTTTTCGGATGTATTTAAAGAGAAAACGGCAAAAAATGTTAAACCACCTATGAAATGGAACCCCCAGGATTGCCTGATGGAATACTATGTGAAGGGAAGCACAACTACAAAAAGCTAGAGTGAGATCAAGGTGTCCCGCGCCCAATTCGAGCGGTTCAAGGCATCATTCCTTGGTGCAATGCTACGGCACCTACGCTCACTCGAATTTCCGTGAAGAAAAATACATTTCTTCATGGAATTCGAGCCAGCAACGTGGGGAATTTGGGCAGCTACAATTAGCAACTCCAGTTTGAGAAAAACAGTTATAGCGGCTGGGGATGTAATATGCTGACAACTTGTTAGTTGATCGTCCACCTTTGCGATTAACACACGTGGATGTGAGGCGAGTGGCCGTCCGGTAGGACAAGCACCTTCTAGGTCTCTCGCGCCATTGAGTTTGTGTATCTTTGTGTGAAATCAAGGTACTGGCAAATAATAGAGATCGGTGACTTAGTTATGTCCCTCTACTCCTTAGAGGATTGTTGAATACCACCACCACCACCACTACTACTACTACTACTACTGCTACTACTACTACTACTACTACTAACTTACCTACTAATTCTTTGAAAATTAATAATATTATGTATTATTTTCAGGGTCCTCCTATGACAACAATAAATGAAAAATCGTTGAAGATCTCAGGGTTTATCGGAGACCTGTGGACACAATTGGAGAAACGAATGAATTTTACGTAAGCGCAAGGGTACTTAATTTTGGAAATAATAAAGGAAGGAGTTTGGCTAATGACACGTGTCAAACGCCACAAAATTTAAATAAATAAATAAATAAAGGAAGGAAGGAGTTATCAGTAGTCAGGATTTTTATGTCATACCTAATAGAATATCCATCCATCCATAGTAATTCTACCCGAAGGCAGGTCCTTCATTGGAATCATAGCATTTTTCATGCTATGCTTGCAGCTTTATTTGGGAATTGTAGGTGTGGTAGCTTCCCGTTGCTTTCCACACCGATGAAGGATGATGATGATGATAAATGATAAGGAGTGATGGCCATATAATTTCGGGGACAGTTTGGGCCTTAAAGTTTTCCTGACATTTGTCTTACATGTGAGGAAAAACTCCAATAAAACCTCACCCAGAAAAACTGCCCTGACCGGGGATCGAACCCGGGCCCGGTGCGTGATAAGGGAGCACGCTACCTCGAGACCACAGCGGTGGACTATTAAACTATAAGAATGCAATTAAACTGTTCGTGTATGAAACTAAGATAAAAGATAGAAGTCTTAGTCTCATAACCGTTTGTATGTTATATCAAAACAAAAGGCAGTCATAAATCGAACTTCTCATTATACTATGTTACAATCTTAACTTTTAATACATAAAAATCCTGTCTAGTTATCGATACATGCGATGCAACTTGATGTTTTTTTTAAATTCCAAGTACGTGCGTGGACTAGTGGTTACAATGATCTCTTCTGGTTCTAAGGTGCGCGTGTTCAAACCCGACCGAGATCGTAAAAATCTTGAGGAAGGGATCTAAAGCCGTGCATCCCGTAAAAGATTCTCAAGTCCGAAAAAATATGTCTCTGAGCAAAATTTCCCGGGAATGTCACTCCCAGATTATATTTATTATGCTAATTATCTTAATTGCTATACCGCTGTGGTCTCGAGGTAGCGTGCTGCCTTGTCACGCAGCGGACCCGGGTTCGATCTCCGGTCGGGACAGTTTTTCTGGGTGAGGTTTTTACCGAAGTTTTTCCTCACCTGTAAGACAAATTTCAGGCCCAAACGGTCTCCGAAATCATATGGCCATAATCATCATCCTTATCATTATCATTATTATCATCACCATCGTCATCCTTCACCGGTGTGGAAAACAACTGGAAGCTACCACACCTATAATTCCCTGGTAAAGCTGCAAAGCGTAGCATGAAAATGCTATGAATGCAGTGAAATACCTGCCCTCGGGCAGAATTACTATATGTATATATATATATATATATATATATATATATATATATATGTGTGTGTGTGTGTGTGTGTGTATTCACCGCTGTGGTCTCGAGGTAGCGTGCTGCCTTGTCACGAAGCGGGCCCGGGTTCGATTCCCAGTCGGGACAGGCTCCTGGGTGAGGTTTTTTTGGGGTTTTTCTCATCTGTAAGACAAATGTCAGGTCCCCGAAAATCATCCGGCCATCATCATCATCACATCCTTATCATTATCATCATCCTTCTCCGGTGTGGAAAGCAACGGGAAGCTACCACACCTATAATTCCCTACTAAAGCTGCAAAGCATAGCATGAAAATGTTATGATTGCAGTGAAGACCGGCCCTCGGGCAGAATTACTATGGATGGATGGATATTTTATTACGTATACATAAAAATTCTGACTACTGATAGCTCCTTCCTTCCTTTATTTATTTATGGATGGATGGATGGATGGATGGATGGATATATATAATACGTTTCACAATGTTATACAACATGTTCCTGCGCCCAATTTATTTACTCTCATTCTCCTCCACATCTCTGTTATTCCAATCTCCTTCGTCCTTCTACCGTCTAGCTGCTCAAAATACCAGCAATCCGCTTTATTTTTTGCCGTCCTCTTCTTATATATATATATATATATATACACACACAGAGTGTAACAGGACCTCGCCGACAACTTGATAGGGATGATAGGCCATGCAGAGAGGATAATTTTTTGTGAAAGAACATATAGTTCCAAACAAATCGTTTATGAGTTTTGCACATGTATCAAGGTGCACGCGCCACGCGCTGGAACCAACCCGTTCGTTGTTTATCTGTGCCGTCAGCCCTCACTCTGTCGTGTTTGTTGTTGTCTCGAGAATTTAATCAACATGCAGTTGTCTCAACTCAGACACATGATTATGTGTTGCGGTGAGGCGAGAGAGGGGCTCGTCGCATGTACGAGTAGCGGTATCCTAACAGGAGACATCCACACTTACTGCAATTCATCGACACCTTGGAGAAACAGGAAATCTTCGTCCTCGGGCCATTGCACAGTGGGCCAGATACGAAATCTAGCTGGAAAAAAGTATTTTACCAACTCTCTTCAATTCATCTTTCTTCACTCCAATATGATTGCCAGATGACTATTCTTCACTTATCTGCGAAGGAGGGTAGAATTCTAAAATGTATGTAGACAATATACACATCGGAAGTTGCCGATAGTTAAGAACGAATCTGGTCCGCATTGCAGTTGTGTTCCGAGCTGTAGAAATAAATACGTTTTGTATTAAAGTTCAGTGAGTTATTCTTCTTATTCTATATGGATACTTTACCTCAAGGTTTGTACTTTTCATTGATATATTTAACATGTTTCTATACAACCAAATGTTGTGTTAAATACACTTGGAATCATAACTTAGAAACACTAAAAATTACACCATCATCTTACTTTAAATTGAGTTACGAAAAAAAAAAAAGAAAAAAAGAAACAGTTCTGAAGAGTAGTACAAATTTTAAGTTAGAATATGGAGTGATGTATGGACTTTAATTTTCGTACAATAACATGTGTGCAAATTATTACGTTTTTTTTGTAATCTTCTTCTTCTTCTTCCTTCCAAGTATTAGGCCAAGGCCTGTTACGATCCTATAGAAAATTTTCCCTCCAGCGTTCTCGTATAAGACTTGAAAGCATAATAATAGTCCCTTCGATTGGTTGCTGGCCAAAGGAAGGCAAGACCAGTGATGGGGCTGCCATCTTATAGCCTCTGGTCAGGCTTTTCTGGAGAAGAAAAGAAAATAAAGGAAAGAAGAAATGGAAGAAAGGAAAGACTCCCTAGCCGTCGGATGCCCTAATAGCGTCGGTGTGGAAAAAACAAGAGTTAGCCAAAAGAGGTTAGATAGTAAAGTTAAAAGAGTGCAAAACACAAGTAAGTGGAAGAAATGTTTTGCTCAGCTTGGGCACCTTGTGGTCACCATCCACATATCCCCTAGATGAGGACCCCTGAGGGAGTTTTTTTGCAATTATCTCTTTTATTACAGGAGGAGGCCAGCAGCTGAGGCCTACCGTCGCGCGCAGAGAATTGAATTGATTTAATATATGGAGAAAAGTGTTCAATAGAGGCAATAAGTGATCATTAATTAATACATCAGAGTTAGGGGATGTTCGGGAGAATGTTTTAAAATATATTAAAAAAAATTGAAAAGCAATTTTCTAAAACATAGGAAGTTGTGCGCGAGAAAAAAGTTAGATTTCTACTGAAATATTCTGATTGGCTAGACGTGAATGTTAACTTTCCCGTTATTAAGAATTTAGAACAATCACAGTCGTTGGAGAATCCTGTTCCATCTGCTTATGGAATTGTAAGGCCCAACATAACTTTCGAAGAGGCTGCAATAAAAACTAAAAAAAAAAATAGTCTTATTTCTGCTGAAATATCTGTCACTAATATGGTCTTGAGAAAGGTAGCATAATAAATTTGCCTCCCTAGTAGCATTATAGGGCGGGTAAATATCACAACCGCTTATTTTGGCACCTAGTCTCATATTAATATATTGACGTTGATATTTTATTGTCAAAAAAGACAATGCTTCGTCCGACATATAAAATAGGGGAGTTGAGCGGCGTGATTTGTAAGGTTTCTTATTATTTTGACGATTTTTTTTTGTTTTTTAGTAATTTCTTTAAAACATTAGCAGTCTCCCGTTTACCATACGACCAAAGTGATATTTCTGTTGCAAGAGCAAGTTCATCGCGAGACAATTCCTTCTTAAGTGAACTTTTTTTTTATTCCAGCCTCTTCGAAATATATTTTGGGTCTTCCAATTCCATAAGCAGGTGGAACAGGATTTTCCAACGACTGCCATTGTTCTAAATTAATTCTTAATAACGAGAAAGTTAATATACACTCCTAGCCAATTAGACTATTTCAGTAGAAATCTTTTTTTTTCTCGCACACAACTTTCTACGTTTGAGAAAATCGCTTTTCAAAAAATATATTGTTTTCTAATATAATTTAAAACATTCTGCTAACATATCATTAATCCTAATTTGTTTACTAAATGATAATTTATTGCCTCCATCGAACACTTTTTCCCATATTAAATCAAACAATTCTCTGCGCGTGACGGTAGGCCTCAGCTGCTGGCCACCTTCTATAATGAGAAAGCTAATTAAAAAAAAACGAAATAATTTGTACACATGTTATTGTGCAAAAATTAAAGCACATAAATCACTCTATATTATAACTAACATTTGTACTACTGTTCAGAACCGTTTTCTTTGTAGCTCAATTTAAAGTAAGATATTGTGTAACTTTTTAGTGTTTGGAAGGTATGATTCCACGTGTATTTAGCATAATACCTGGTTATATAGAAAAACGTTAAATATACCAATAAAAATTACAAACCTTGAGTTGAAGTCTCCACATAGAATAAGAAGAACAGCTCACTGAACTTGAACACACAACGCTAATAACACAACTGGGATGTAGACGAGATGAGTTCTTAACTATCGGCAACTTCCGATGTTTATATTGTCTTCATAAACTTTAGAATTCTACCTTCCTTTGCAGATAAGTTAAGAACAGTCATATAGCAATTATATTAGAGAAAAAAAGAAAGATAAATTGACGAGGGTAAGTGAAAATAGTTTTTTCCAGCTAGGTTTCGTTTCTGGCCCACTGTGCGTTGGCAACGGGAGGCGTGATGTAAGGACACCAGATTTTGAGGTCGCTGTAGTTGAGCGAGTTACTGTCGAACCTTCAACCAGCATGTGTGATGTGCCTTATGCTATGAACTTAAGTCACCAGGGTATTGAGAGGGTACAACCTACACGCATACCACTTTCAGAAAGTGCAGACAATAGAACCACAAATTTTGAACCTTGTACGAACGAACTTTGTACAGTGGTTTCTACATCAGACTGTTCGCGATGCTGCCTTTCCTACACAGGTGTTGTTTTATGATGAGGCCTATTTTATGCGTGATGGATACTACAATAGTAGGCATAGTCACATCTGGGATTACACTAACCCACATGAAATTGCTGTTCGCAATCACCAGCAGAGGTTTTCCGTCAACATTTGGGCTGGAATTGTTGGTACTCATCTGCTTGGACCTGTATTTCTGCCAGCAAGGTTAACTGGGGCAGCTTATCTACAGTTCCTGCAGACCACCCTTCCTGATCTGCTTAGATAGTACACCGCTTACTGTGCGCCGCAATTTCAGGTTCCAGCATGATGGAGCCCCAGCACACTTCAGTGTCGACGCACGAGCACAACTAACCGTCGATTATGGGATCGGTGGATTGAACTAGGAGGACATATTGCGTGGCCATCTCGTTCGCCTGATTTAACGCCCCTTGATTTTTTTGGGGGGGCGGCATGTCAAGTGTATGGTCTACATAACAGAAGTGGCCACCGGAGCTCAATTGATTGACAGACTAAATGCTGTATTTGACGAGGTCATACAGAATCCTGCCATGCTCGGCTGTGCTGGTCAATCGTTGCTGCGACGATATCAAACATACACGAGGAACAGGGTCGACTGTTTGAACACTTATTGTAAAACATGCCTTTTTCAATAAAATGATGTGTACAATTGTTTTTATTCAATTCCGACCCTTACGGGTGGACAGCTTCAGCTGCGCACAACTCATATATGACGTGTATGTTCCTTCACAAATGATCCTCTCTCCATGACCTATCATCCCTATAATTTTGTCGGTGAGGTCCTATTACACCCTATACATATGTCCACCGCAGAGGTCTCGAGGTAGCATGCTGCCTTGTCACGCAGCGGGCCCGGGTTCGATTTCCGGTCGGGACAGGCTCCTGGGTGAGGTTTTTTTCGGGGTTTTTCCTCATCCGTAAGGCAAATGTCAGGAAGCTTAGGGCCCAATGGTCCCCAAAAATCATCCGGCCAATATCATCATCCTTACATTATCATCACCATCCTTAACCGGCGTGGAAAGCAACGGGAAGCTACCACGCCTATAATTCCCTAGTAAAGCTGCAAAGTATAGCATGAAAATGCTATGATTGCAGTCAAAGACCTGCCCTCGGGCAAAATTATAATGGATATATATATATATATATATATATATATATATATATATATAGCCATGAACATGTATTTTTCATGTAAAATTTTTATAACTTATATTTTTTAAAAGTTTTTATGCTAATATAATTATGTTATTGGTTTTCTGGAATATTTCATCCTTTAATAAAATAAATGTAATAATGTTAACATATATAAAGCACAAACGAACGCAAAAAAAAAGACTTCCATTTGATGCGCTAGAAAATAGTAGGCCTATCGTCTCCAAAAAGTTGCATCTGAGACATTTTGTCGCTCAAAAAAAAAAAGAATGTCACTGAGACGCTTCGATTCTTGAAAGAATCTAGGAGAGAAAGTTATTGAAAATACTTTTTTAAATCAACTGGCCATAGTTGTATGCTCATCCACTGTATCTGTAAGTATCCTCACAGGAAGCGACTTAGGCCCATAGATTACGTTATTTACTTCACAGATATTCAATTCTATATGAATCGTTGTGTTCATGGAAATATTT
Organism: Diploptera punctata; assembly: GCA_030220185.1. Taxonomy (NCBI): domain Eukaryota; kingdom Metazoa; phylum Arthropoda; class Insecta; order Blattodea; family Blaberidae; genus Diploptera; species Diploptera punctata. The sequence goes on along the minus strand of JASPKZ010001594.1, from coordinate 217,548 downwards.
TTTCTGAGCAATTTTCAAATCTTGATTGTTCCAACTTACTACCCACCAAAATTACCATACACGCACACACATGCTCACGTATGCACGCACAAACACACACCCACATATAGGCCTATATATATGTATCCATGAATTATACTATATAGGCCTATATATATATATATATATAGGCCTATATAGTATAATTCATGGATACATATATATAGGCCTATATGTGGGTGTGTGTTTGTGCGTGCATACGTGAGCATGTGTGTGCGTGTATGGTAATTATATAATAGGGGCACGCCGTAGCGTAGTGGTTAAGGCACTGAGCTACAAGCCGGAAGGTCGAGGGTTCAAGTCCCGTTGGGGTCAGGATTTTTAAACTGACCCAAACCTTCTGGCGGCACTATGGCCCTGGGGTCGACTCAGCCTCTAACGGAAATGAGTACCAGACGCTTGTTCTGGGGGTAAAGGCGGCCGTCACGCAGGGCTGACAACCCGGCTGACATAAAGTGTCGATTGTCTAGAAAAAGTGGGAGCCTTAACCTCCCACTACCCCAAGGACCTCCTGAGGCCTGTTGTGGGATCACTTTACTTTTTACTTTTTATATATATAATATAATATAATTATCGTTTAACCATAAAAATGACCGCGTAAAATAAGGCAATTCCTCAACAAGATAAATGTATGAACCATCTTTTCTGGTTAACGGAATATTTTTCTTTTGTTAATAATGAATCGTATCTAAGCAGTTTAGTTGCAAGAAAACAAACATGGAGGCCGGTAGAGCAATTTTTATATTTCGGCTAATGGTCAGATTTCGCTAATTTTTATTTCTATGGTATATACTGAGTTTCGTTGCGAAACATTAAAAATTGCGTCCGTTAGAACGATTTTTACATTTTAGTTTTGGTTTAACCCCCACATCCAGTGGTACGATTTTGTTGGTTAACGAACTCCACCTGATAATTTTTTATTTATTGCTATGCGCCGAATTTGGTTCCGAAAGAAAATTACATCTGCTATAACGTTAACAGATATACAGGCTATTTACTGTCTGTACATTTTGTAATATCAATTTTTCATGACTGCTAAGATTTTTAAAACGATTTAAAATAAAATCATGGATACAACCCCAATAGTAGATGTCTTCTTCTTATCAGCTCTACAGTCGCTCGTGAATCTTTGCCTCCTCCACTGACTTCTTTCATTCTTCTCTGTCCTTGGACCTCATATTCCACTGGTAATGTTAAGATTTCTTCATGTGGACTATTTAACTCATGCCCCTAATGGGACTCAATGGCCAATCACGTTTCAATGATTTCTGTTTTACAACCAATCAGACTCGTGTTTCACGAAATATTTATCAGTGTTATAATTACCATATTAAAGAAACCTCCTTTTTAATATTCTGAACAGGTCTGAACATTATTTTGCAGTGACTGAGCCTGTGAGAAATACGGCTACCAGATTGTATATATAGTGCATGAATGTCAACATATGCCGCATGCGGGAGTTAATATAAAAACATTTGTAGCAATTGATTATACCACCAAAAAAAGAAACCACTGTTTGCACTTTCTTAAATGTATTTTTTCCCAGGTAACAATCCAGAAAAATATAATTGTCATATTTACATCATACGACATCAGAAATGAATTAATATACAGTTTGATATGTTTCATTTTTTCTCCACTAGAGAGCATTCTTACAATATTGCGTTCCTTTGGCAATAAATAGTATGATCTGGTTGCAGTGATAAACAAAAGAAGCAGATGAAGCGTACCTATCGTTTCTCATTTGTTTTCAAACATCGCCGTTTACATTAAATATATAAATATTTTAAAATAACTACAGTTAAATAATGATTTGTGAGTAAACAGCTTAATTTTATTCGTTAAATAGTCCTAACAAATGCCACTCTTGATTTCCAAATTCTCTAGATAAATTCACTCCTCACTTCGTGAGTCGTGAATTTATCGATAATTTGGAAATCACTCGTGGCATTACTTATGACTATTTAACTCATGCCCCAAATGGGAGTCAATGACCAATCACGTTTCAATGATTTCTGTTTTACAACCAATCAGAGTCGTGTTTCACCAAATATTTATCAGTGTTATAATTACCATATTAAAGAAAGCTCCTCCTTACAATATTGCGTTCCTTTGGCAATAAATAGTATGATCTGGTTGCAGTGATAAACAAAAGAAGCAGTAGAAGCGTACCTATCGTTTCTCATTTGTTTTCAAACATCGCCGTTTACATTAAATATATAAATATTTTAAAATAACTATAGTTAAATAATGATTTGTGAGTAAACAGCTTAATTTTATTCGTTAAATAGTCCTAACAAATGCCACTCTTGATTTCCAAATTCTCTAGATAAATTCACTCCTCACTTCGTGAGTCGTGAATTTATCGATAATTTGGAAATCACTCGTGGCATTACTTATGATAAACACATAATCCCACCACCTGGATTTAGATCTGCCCCTCCGCCGACTTCCTTGTGGTTGGTTTACTTAAACATGTGGTACCATTTCTATCTCATTCTTTCTATTTACATGACGTATCAATTTCAACTATGCAATAGCCAATATTTATCCTGATATTGTATCCAAATCAATATTAGTGGTCAGTGGAGAAGAATATACGTCAAATATAATGAACCTGAGCTTGTTAATTTTATTAATGTAAAGAAACTGGAGTGGACTGGTCATGTACAAAGGCTCTCTATAGACCTATCACCAAAAAAGATGCTAACAGTAAGTTTTATGGGGAATAGGTGAGTTGGAAGACCGAAGAAACGATGGGTGGATGGTATTAAGGAAGATGCTGCAAACCTAGTTAAGAGTCGCATCTGGAGGCTTGCCGAGCAAAATAAAAACGATTGGAGACAGAAGTTAAGGGAGGCCAAAGCTCGAATTTCAGGCAATTAGCCATTGGATGGATGGATTATATCCAAATCAGTATAAATCTGCCTTATTTCTACATTGTACCGCTTTTTCCACTCATTATCAACTTTTACTGCTCCCAATAATTTACTTAGGATTTTCCTTCTCAAAAACAGCGAGTTGATTAGCTTTGGAATTTGTTAAAACTGACTGAGAAAGTAAGTGGGTGTGTATAGTGACACAAATGCAGTATTACATGTGTCACTTAATGGGGTTCAGATACCTTATAGTGAGACAGTAAAAAATCTAGGAGTGTTTATGGATAAACATTTAATTTGGAATAAACAAATAAATAACATTTGCAAAACTATCTTCTCAATAATACACTCATTAACTCGTATAAGAAATTGTTTACCGTTTGTTCTAAGAAAAATGTTAGTAGAAACACTTGCAATGCCCCATTTTGATTATTGTGATACTCTTTTTACTGACCTAAATACTGTTCTTACCCAAAGACTTCAACGTGTTCATAATTCTTGCATACGTTTTATTTGTGGTATACGCAGATTTGATCACATTACCCCATCCTTGGAACAATTGTCATGGCTTCGTCTACAAGATCGTAGAACCATTCATTCCCTATGCCTTCTCTATAACATATTACACACATCATTACCTTATCATTTATCACACCGCTTCACTAGTCTCTCTGATACACATAACTTAGATACCCAATCCCTTGAGCGCAGTGTCCGTTATATCCCTCCTCATCATACTACCTATTATTCGATGTCTTTTACAATTTCTCTTGCTAGAACATGGAATTCACTCCCACCCTATGTCAGAGACTGCCAAACTTTACCATCTTTCAGAAACAAATTGAAAATAACATTACTAACAGAAAGAACACACTAATATTACTTTTTAAAAATTAATAATGTGTTTTTTCATTATTTAATAAAAATAGACTTAAGATTTGTTAATATATTTACCTAATGCCTTGTATAATAAACAATGGATTAATTCATTGTAGTTTATTACTTTCATTGTATTTTTTCTTTATTTCTTTTTATGTGTAGTAGATTCGAGCTCTTATTCCTTTTTTTATTCATTGTATCATTAATTTAATTTTAATTGTATTTAGTTTCATTGTATTATTATACATTATTTTCATTATTATTCAATTTGACAGATAATTAATTGTTCAATATGACTATTATTGTAATTTTTTTTGTATTCATATGTAACATATGTTTGTTCTGGTGAGTGGAAGAGAAGGCCACATGGCCTTAACTCCACCAGGCTAAATAAATCTATTCTATTCTAAATCTATTCTATATGTGTTGACAGAACAGAGCTGAGTTTCCCCGCTGAGAAGGTTTACGGATCAATGGTGAAGAACGGTTCCTGGAATGGAATGATATCGATGCTAGTTAAGGGAGAAGTTCAAGTAGCTGTGGGTGATTTCACCATCAGCTCTTCTCGTGCTCAAGCAGTCGACTTTACAGTTCCAGTCGCTCAATCCACGTAAGATTTTCATTAAAATTTAAACACCGTCAATGGCAAACAATCAAAATTAATACTGACAAAAGCGTTGTTTCATATGAAGAGTGAGATTCTAGAAGGACGTAACCGCTTGCCTGCTTTTTCGTGGATATAGTACAGCACACATATAACCCGCAAATCATTTCCCCCCTAAATAACTAGAGTTTTTACTCTAAGGTCTGTATATAGTCTAATGTTAATGTTTATTATTACTTACTTACTCACTGCCACTATCGAGCCCGTAGGTTCATGGCCGCGCGGACATAAGCTCTCCATACATCCCTATCCTGAGCTAATGCTTTCCAATTATTCCCTTATAATCTACTTCCTTCAAATCATAGTTAATGTTATTCTCCCACCTCCTTCTTGGTCTACCACCTGAGCGTTTTCCCTCTGGTTTTCCTACAAGAAGCTTCCATGCACGTCTTTCATTCCCCATACGTGCCACATGTCCTGCCCATCGCAGTCTTCTTCTTCTTCTTCCTTCCAAGTATTAGGCCAAGGCCTGTTACGATCCTATAGAAAATTTTCCCTCCAGCGTTTCATAGGACGGCCCAGTGATCTTCGTCCTCTTGGTATGTAATTATAAACAGCTTTGGGGATCCGATTTGAACTCAGTCTACGACACTTAACTGTTCTTATTATATTTGGCTTCCTATAAAGACCATGTTAGGTACATTATTAATATTATTATTTTATTTTTTAATATTAATGTTTATTATATTAATATGTGGAAAGCAACGGGAAGCTACCACACCTTTAATTTCCATGAAAATGCATTGATTGCACTGAAAGACCTGCCATCGGGCAGAATTACTATGGATGGATTATTATTATTATTATTATTATTATTATTATTATTATTATTATTATTGTACTGCACCTTAGCCGAACTGTATGGGCGTAATATTATTATTTATAATAATCATTATTATTTATTTGAGAAGTAGCCTATCTGAAATATTTAATATTTATAATAATAATAATAATAATTATTATTATTATTTATTTAAATTTTATAAGTAACTGAAATGTTTATTATTTATTATTAATCTTATTATTTGTATTATTTATTTGAGAAGTATCTGAAAATATTTTTTTTAATTACCATAAGTATACGGACTTACCACAGTTACTTGTGCTTAAGGTGATGCTGAAAATGTTCTCAATTGTGAGCAAGGTACAGCTGTAGCCTTTTGAAGAAATTCCTGTTCCCACGCTGCAGAATTTCAAACGAGATGTTTTGAAATCAACCGATGTGTTTTCTTTTAGTTAATCTAACGTTTGTGTATTATTGCGGTTCACTTTTGATTTCAAGCATTTTTTTTTTTGCTCGCCTCGCGGAATATTTTAGATACCCCCGTTTCTTGAGCTAAACACTTTAGTGGCTTTTGAGAAGTATGTTCAAGCCTGGCGCGTATTTCATCTAATTTTTCTTCAGTTAACACTCTACAATTCCTTTCAGTTTTCTTATTCAACATGGAGCCCTTTTCCTCGAATTCATTTATAAATCGGTGAACTGTTGAAATTTGAGGAATGTTTCACCTGGAAATGCAAGTTTGTATTCGCGAACACACTCTCTAGCTAAAAGATACCGGTAATAAATTTTCACAATAAAGACTCTTCGTTCTAAACTGTAAGTTGCCATAACTGGAAGATAACACTCCTAGGAAACAGCTCGTCAGAACTGAAGTTGTAGCTGCTGGCAGATCAGCGTTCGGTCGTTTCAGGTAGCGTGTATTGTTCCTCTAGAAGCTTCCTCTCTCATAAACGGGAGAGTAGGTAATAACGTCCCTCAAGAATCTCACTGTATTCTATCTTATAAATATATATATATATATATATATATATATATATATATATATATATATATATACACTGCTCAAAAAATTAGAGGATATTGTAGAATAACCTATTAAGACTATGTTTTTAGGAACAGTATTAGATGCAATCACTTTCTATTACTCCAAAAGAATGTAAACAAGAGTTTGAAGTCATTACGTAACCTCTGTACCACACCAGATGTCAAAGAGATCCTGATTAGGAATATGGCAAACAAACAAAGCAACATTAACATGGGTGAAAATGTTTCTTTAGTATGGTGTATGGTCTCCTCGAACGGCCAGCACTGCCTCACACCTGTGTGGCATTGATGCAATGAGGTTAGCAATGAGTTCTTGGGGGATACGTGGCCACTCTTCCATAAGAGCAATGTGCAGCTCTGGAACAGTTGTGGGAGGTGCTGGTCTGCCTGCAATGCGCCTGCCTAATGCATCCCACACATGCTCAATCGGATTTAAGTCCGGGGAGGAAGCTGGCCATTGCATACGCTCGATACCCTCCACTTCCAGCATGTCGTCCACCAAGCCAGCTCTGTGGCGTCGTGCATTATCGTCCATAAAAAGAATAGAATCACCTATGGCACCAGCATAAGGCACGACAAAAGGTCGGAGAATCTCATCTCTATACCTTACCGCAGTCAAAGTACCACCTTGGATGACGTAGAGGTCCGTACGTCCACCACTACTGACTCCTGTCCACACCATCAATCCACCGCCACCATATGGGGATCTTTCACGTACAAAAGCTGGATTGTTTCGTGTCCCTTTTTCTCTCCAGATGAATACACGCCGACTATCACATTCCACGTTGAATCGCGACTCATCAGAAAAAAGAACTGATCTCCATTCAGCATGCCTCCACCCACGATGTTCCTCCGCCCAGTTTCTGCGATCTCTACGGTGTTGTGGAGTTAACCTGGTACACACCATGGGCCTACGGGCATAGAGACCACTTCCATGCAGTCGATTAGGGACAGTTTGAGTTGACACCCTGTGTCCTGTTGCTGTTTGAAGTGTATTTCGCAGTTGAGTTGCATTCTGCTGTCTATTCCGACGGGCTGTTAACAAGAGGTAACGGTCATCCCTTGCTGTTGTTGCCCTTGGTCGACCTTGTCCGGCTCTTCTGTGAACAGTATGTTCTTTGAAAATGATTCCAAAGTCTGGAAATCACGCTTTGAGACACCCCAATGGCTTGTGCCACCTCTTGTTGTGTCTGTCCAGCTTCCATCCTTCCTATGGCCCTCCAAGCCATTGGTTCAGGTAAATCACGTTGTCGAGGCATCACTGTCCCTAAGGCAAGTCATTCACTAACTGAAAACTGGACTGGATTTAAAAACAGCAACAAAACATTCACCCCCACACCACCCTTTCACATCAACAGTACAGACACTGCCCTCTGGTGTGGTACCGAGGTTACGTAACAACTTCAAACTCTTATTTACATTATCTTGGAGTGATTGCATCTAATATTATTCCAAAAAAACATAGTCTTAATAGGTTATTCTACAATATCCCCTAATTTTTTTGAGCAGTATATATATATATATATATATAGAATTACATTTTTAATTACATTTTTTAATTACATTTTATTTATTTTTTAATTTTTTATCTATATCGTACATTAAAGTATCAGATCCGATGATCTTGGGGTTAAGTTCCTTGGCTCTGGTCCCGAGGGTCGAGGCTTCAAACCCAGTTGGGGTCGATGGATTTTTAGGACGGAGAAAAGTAAGGGACAAGTCCTCTGGGAGGGACTTTAGGCCATGAGTCCCGTGTCTAAAGATTTTCGGGTTCATAAAAGACCCTCAAGCATAAATTAAAGGCTGCGAGCAAAATTTAACCGTCTTTTCCCATTCAAGTGATACCTTGGTTGACTATCAGGGGTATCTTTGAGGCGAAGAGCTAACCACTTCTCACTCGATGAAAACTGTAGGGAAATAAGGATAATTAATTAACTTGGTTAAGTAACTTCCGCAGGAGAGCACCCTTATTCCACATTGGACTAAACGGGTATATACAGACAAACATAGAGTAATAGTTACAACTCGTAAACGATTAATTTCAGTACTGAAACTCTTTTATTTCTCTTCATTTTTACACGCTTTATATTAGCTTGACCTCTATCTATCTATCTATCTATCTATCTATCTATCTATCTATCTATCTATCTATCTATCTATCTATCTATCTATCTATCTATCTATCTATCTATCTATCTATCTATCTATCTATCTATCTATCTATCTATCTATCTATCTATCTATCTATCTATCTATCTATCTATCTATCTATCTGTCTGTCTGTCTGTCTGTCTGTCTGTCTGTCTGTCTGTCTGTCTGTCTGTCTGTCTGTCTGTCTGTCTGTCTGTCTGTCTGTCTGTCTGTCTGTCTGTCTGTCTGTCTGTCTGTCTGTCTGTCTGTCTGTCTGTCTGTCTGTCTGTCTGTCTGTCTGTCTGTCTGTCTGTCTGTCTGTCTGTCTGTCTGTCTGTCTGTCTGTCTGTCTGTCTGTCTGTCTGTCTGTCTGTCTGTCTGTCTGTCTGTCTGTCTGTCTGTCTGTCTGTCTGTCTGTCTGTCTGTCTGTCTGTCTGTCTGTCTGTCTGTCTGTCTGTCCGTCCGTCCATCCGTCCATCCGTCCATCCGTCCATGCGTCCATCCGTCCATCCGTCCATCCATCCATCCATCTATCTATCTTTCTTTCTATCTATGTAACGGAATCATTCAACGCGATTTTCACTCACTTAAAATCATTGGATCGACTTGAGACTTTGTATACTTGTAAAGAACCCGTGACAATACAATAATTTCATATTTTGTTTCTAAAATCCTGGCCAGAATCATCAGAAAAAAAGTGTCCTTGTATCTATGTAATGGAATATTTGAACACGATTTTCACCCACTTAGAAACATTGGATCGACTTGAAACTTTGTATACTTGTAAAGGACCCGTAATAATACAATAATTTCATATTTATTTTCTAAAATCCTGGCCAGAATCATAAGAAAATAAAAAAAATGAAAACTGGTATAATAGGTTGCGGACTTGTCGACTTTTTAGTCAATGGTTGTAAGAACTCAGTTGGTAGAGCGGTGAACTCTAGTGGTATATAATTTCAGTAATCCATAGGTCGCTGGTTCAAATCCGGCTGGGAGGATTTTCTTTTTAGGAGAGTATTACTTTTAGCTCATACCACATTAGTATGGAATTTAAAGATATTTACATTTTTATTTTATTCTGTAAAATATTAAAACTAAAAATAAAAAATAAATAATAGTTTAAAAAAACTAAAACAATACGTTTTATTAGAAAACCGAACTAAAAAAATTAAAAATAATTTTAATTTCCAATACGCTTGGGAGAAAATTAAAGTGGTCAACAAAAAAAATCATCTCCAACACATATAGAATAAAACTAGATTTAACAACAAAAAAAAAGTAATTTTAGTAAAGGCACCAAATATGAGACCCTCCACTAATATGAGACCCCTATCTTTCTCGGAAAATAAGAGCTGGATTTTGTCAACGTTGGCTGGAATCAGTAGCGGTTGACATCTAAGCGTTTCTTTAAAGTTGGCTACAATGACCGAGCGATTATTGCTTCAAATTCGAATGTTCTTGCGATTTCATCATTTGTAGTTTTTTAAGGCGCTGTTGACAAGACATCAAAATACGTCTAAGGTAAGTTAATGTTCATAATTTATTACTGTAATGTAATTTGTGTTTAGATGGATTAGCTATTTGTAAATTTTGCAATTGGTTGTCTTTCTTTTTTAGAGCCTCGGTAAATTTTCTTCTATCCTCATTGAAGGTTCCATAATATGAGACCCTATGGGTTGCATAATATGAGACAGGGTCTCATATTAGGAGCTTCAATATTTCATGGGTTAAGGACAAAAATATATTACTTTTACAGATGAGTGATAGTCCAGGCAATAAACGGAAGACTTGGGACAAACAACAAATGATTCTAGCTGTTAATGCCGTCCGAGCTGGGAACATGGGATACAAATTAGCAGCCAAACAATTTGGTGTACCGAAAGGGACAATAGAGAGGTACGTAAAAAAGCGAGAGATGTCAGCTGACGAGTTGGTAGCAGTACCACTTGGGCGGAAGACTGTTTTGGGTGAAGGCCTGGAAGAACAACTGGTTCAATATTGTATTCAAATGGATTCACGGTTCTATGGGTTGAGAAGGCGAGATATTAAGAGTATGGCTTTTCAACTCGCTATACGTAATGGTATTCAACACCAATTTTCTGTACAAAATAAAACAGCTCTGGTAAAAAGTGGTTGGCATCATTTCTCAAACGACACCCACAGCTCACTTTCAGGACTCCACAAAATATCTCTCATGCAAGGGTCAAAGGATTCAAACCAGACCATGTGAAAACATTTTTTGAATTATATGAACCCGAATTTCAAGCGATTAATGGAAGACCAAATAGGCTATACAATGTTGACGAAACAGGCATATCCGTCGTCCAACACAAAGCTGATAAAGTTATTTCCATTAAGGGTAAGAAAGAAGTCGCAGCCCTAACATCAGCTGAAAGAGGCAGCCTAGTGACCATTGTAACATGTATGAACGCTGTTGGTACCTATGTTCCCCCTATGATAATTTGGCCTAGAAAAACATGAAATTGGAGCTTATGGATGGGGCTCCAGCTGGTGCAATTTGGGGGTGTCATCCGTCAGGCTGGATTCAAGCTGATTTATTATCAGTTTGGTTTGACCACTCTTATTCAATTTACAAAACCCTCTGTTGATGATCCGGTACTGCTGGTATTAGACGGACATTATTCCCATACAAGGAATATCGCCATAATCAACAAAGCCAGAGACAACAATGTGAAGATAATCTGTTTACCACCTCACAGTTCACACAAGATGCAGCCACTGGATGTTGGATTTATGAAGCCCTTAAAAACCTACTACTCAACAGAAATTGAAAACTGGCTGAAGAACCATCCAACGCGTGTTGTAACGCCCTTCATGATTGCTAAATTGTTTGCTGCCGCGTACAACAGAGCAGCAACCATGGAAATATCAGTAAATGCATTCCGTAAAACTGGGTTGTTTCCTTTAAATTACCAAATATTTCGTGACTATGATTTTTCTATCCATGGTGGAAATAGAAACTCTTCAGAAGAACTCCCTGCTTCCCCTGGTGCAGGACCTTCTCGTACACTAGTTTCTCCATTCGACATCAGGGATCTTCCAACAATTACAACGGTGTCTTCAAACCGAACTGGAAAAGCATGTGTCATTTCATCATCTCCCTATAAAAGGAGCCTTGAGCAAAGCTTAGACAGAATAAATGAGAAAAAAAGGAAGCTAGCAGATGTCACTCACGTGAAAAAGCATGCAGGTAAAATAAAGCAGGGTCCATGTAAGAAATCCCAAAGAAAACGACCTCTAAAAGAATCTAGCAGTGAAGATTCGGATTTAGAAGTCTCATCTAACAGCTCTGATGACAAAGCATTTGAAGAAGGCGCTGAGTGTCTCTTTTGTGGCTGCCTGTATTCCTCAAATACTCATGGAGAAGAAAGGGTTCAGTGCACAGGATGATATCGCTGGGCTCATGAACATTGTGGAGCAACTGACCGAATGTTCTTGTGTCCAACATGTGTCAAAAAACAAAAGTAAATGGGGGGGTCTCATATTAGGAGACATTTTTGTGACAACAAAAATGACCATTTTTTGTAATTTTTCAATTTTCTCTTCAAAGCAAAGAGCATTAATACAACTTTGTGTACCTTAAATTCAATAACAGTCGAATGTTACCTTTGTGTTTTGGAACATTTGTGACTTTTATTTGCCCAGTTACTACCATTTAAAAAAACGGGTCTCATATTAGGTGCCTTTACCTTACCATCAAAAGCGTGGGGTGATTTTTATGATATTTACATTTTCTTCTTAGAGACTTTACTTTTACCAATATTATCAAATATATTAATTGATATAGAGCACCCCACGCTTTTGATGGTAAAATGATTTTCTTTTTGTTGATAAATCTAGTTTTATTGTATATGTGTTGGAGATGATTTTTTTGTTCACCACTTTAATTTTATCCCAAGCGTGTTGGAAATTAAAATTATTTTTCATTTTTTTAGTTCGGTTTTCTAATAAAGCGTGTTGTTTTAGTTTTTTAAAACTATTATTTATTATTTCATCACTAAATTTTTAAGCACCTTGTCCATACTTTTTTTTATAGATTAACAACTTATGTTAGAAGAACCACAGATCCTGACATAGGTTGGACGGGATTTCTAAATCCGTTCCGTGCTGATCTGTGGATAGCTGTGCTGCTTACCATGGTTTTCATGACAGTTTCCTTCAAGCTAATTCAGCGTAAAATCAGCGTTTTCTTTTTGATTCATCATATAACGTCAATATTGTGCCAACAAGGTACGTATGAACAATAAACAAGAATTAATAACGAGCCCGATTATTAAAATGGGCCATGTCCATTTTTGGTTCATTTACAAATGAGCACATCTCCTGACAGGGGCACGTGTATCTCTTATAATGTATTTGTTTATTTATTTATTTACTGATATTATTTAAATGGCTCTGCCACCATCTTCCGGAAACCAAACGCCATTCCTCTCTGTCCATTAACATTCCTCCAATCTTCTGATAATCATAGCCGCTTGCACACCTTCTATCCAGGGTTTGTTTGGTCTTCCTTTCTTCCTCCTTTCCATTGGGATCCATTCCGTAATAATTTTAGGCTATCTTTGCTGTGGCATTCTTTTGACTAGGCCATACCACTGTAATCTATTATTTTCTTTGATGTCTATGATGTCCGGCTCCTCTTGTACACCCATAATTTCCCTTATTTCTTTATTTCGTATTCTATCCATTCTAGATTTACCAGTTGAGTTGCAAGTCTCCCATCGGGCGGATAGGAGAGGAGAATGTTCTCAGATATGGCGGGTACTCGAGAAATAAAGTACCCAGGACCAAAACTAGCGCTGCTGCCTTGCAGTAAGATACTGGACTATCAAAGGCTAGAGGAAGATAACCTTGAACAAAAATTACCCGTCCCTCAGGTTGCAAAAATAAAATTGAGGAAGTAATTAAGGAAGTAGATGCAATGATACTAGATTTGGTAATTTTAACAGAGACAAAGAAGAAAGGCAGAGGAAATTTATATATATATATCAGAGGATTTGGAGGAAGATCAATGGATGGATAGAGAGGAATGGCGTTTGGTTTCCGGAAGACGGAGGCAGCTGCCGTAATACCGGATGATTATATATATAGCAATTTAATTATATATTGCTTTGGATGGAGGCAATTTATTTTTATGCAGTGTCAAGAACAAAGAAAAATATTTATTATAGTTACCTTAGGCACTTGTGACTATAAGGGTGTGGTGTATTGTTGACGAGACACAACGTTTCAACTTCAGAGGCACATGCATAGTGTGACGAAAGCAATGCAAGCGGAAAAATGCACTCCCTCAGGCTTGAAGGGTGTACTACATAAAGCATGAGCGATGCAAATCTGTTACGACGTGGAGAACAGACATTTTCACTGCGCACGAAGCCCCTTCGTAAAACCTAACTGTAATGACTAAGAATAGTCACCCTGCAAACGGGGATTATTGAGACACGTATTGAGCATATGAACCTCAAGTTTGAATAAAAATACCTTTGAGCAAAATTTAACGATATTCTATCCGAGTAATACCTTAGGCCGGTATTCAGGAACCAAGCTTCACGTGAAGAGCGACTCTTTCCTCTCTCTACGTCATAGAGATGGGGAAAGAGCCGCTCTTCATAAACCATTTTATGAATACTCTCTACGTCATAGAGATGGGGAAAGAGTCGCTCTTTATAAAACCATTTTATGAATACTCTCTACGTCATAGAGATGGGAAAGAGTCGCTCTTCATAAAACCATTTTATGAATACTCTCTACGTCATAGAGATGGGGAAAGAGTCGCTCTTCATAAAACCATTTTATGAATACTCTCTACGTCATAGAGATGGGGAAAGAGTCGCTCTTCATAAAACCATTTTATGAATACTCTCTACGTCATAGAGATGGGGAAAGTGTCGCTCTTCATAAAACCATTTTATGAATACTCTCTACGTCATAGAGATGGGGAAAGAGTCGCTCTTCATAAAACCATTTTATGAATACTCTCTCTACGTCATAGAGATGGGGAAAGAGTCGCTCTTCATAAAACCATTTTATGAATACTCTCTACGTCATAGAGAGGGAATAAGAGTCGCTCTTTGCGTAAAGCTTGGTTCCTGAATACCGGCCTTAGATACCTACTATTGTATACTTGGCCTAACTTGGCAAAGAGGGAGATGGATATATAAGGGTAGATCCTTGACCGCTTTCGCTCTGGTACAAAAGTTGTCAGTTTTCGTCTTCCACCTTACCTCTATTAACATCTGGTGAAGAAATACCGACAACACTGGTGCGAATGAGGGAGATGAACATAGCTGTCTCTTTGTACAAATTTCTCGCAAAATTAAGCCAAACGAATTATAGAAGTCTCCTCGAGACAATGTACTAACCATAAGCCATTCGCTGACATCTGTAAGGAAAGAGCGTAACTAAATTCATTTGGTTAAGAAACTTCGCCCTAGGGAATCACCCATGTCCCCGCGCGATACTAACGGGGTTCTATCATTAATCATCTGTGTGTCATCTCCCATAGCTTCTCATAATTGCATGTTTCATATTTCATCTAATCTTGTTTTTGTTAAAAATCAATCACAATAGCCACAAGTTGCTGTAACAATACTCTTCAAAATTAATAGAAAGGATCGATTATCGTATCAGTCTATAAGAAAGGAGCTGAGAACTGAATGCAACAACTATAGGGGCATCTCATTACTTTCAACTTCATACAAAATTCTAACAAATATATTAGTATCCAGACTTACTTCCTATACTGACGACGTAATAGGTGATAATCAATGTGGATTTAGAAGAAATAGATTTACAACAGATGTTTTTTTTTGTATAAGACATATTTTAGAAAAAGAAATGTGAATATAATTACACTGTGCATCAACTATAGACTTCAAAAAGACTTCGAAAGAGAAGTTATATAGTATCCTGCTGGAATTCGGAATTACTAAAAACTAGTTAGGCTTATATGAATATATCTAAATGAACATAGAGTTTGGTGCATGTAGGCACACAGTTTTCAGGTAGGCTACTTTTGAAATTCATAATGGATTAGGAGCTGCATTATCTTCTCTACTATTCAATTTAAAGCACTAGAACATGCCATCAAAACTTTAGAGGCTGAAGAAGGCCTACAGTCAATGGTGTTAACAATTTATGCCGATGATGTAGTATAATTAAGCGATAGCGAGAAGGTACTAAAGGTCATATGCACATTCGATTGAGTACGGTAACAGTAAGAAATTGGGGCTGGAAGTAAACATAAAATTAAATATATGGGCACACATAGAAATACATTATATAATGGAAATGATTAGTTAATGGCAGATGAGAGAAATTTTGAAGAAGTGAGAATTAAAATACCTAGGAACAATAATCACAAACAAGATTGAAGTCTAGAAAGAAATTAAACATAGACTCAATTCAGGAAATGAATACTATTATATATTAACAGGGACTCTTGTCGTCCCAACTCCTATAAAAACATTAAACTGAAAATACATGAACCGTTACTCTCTCAGTTATACTGTATGGATGCGAAACATAGACCCCAAGCGAGGAGAAAATATTACGAGTATTTGAGAATAAATTCTTAGGAGCATTTTTGGACCAAAGAGAGATGAACAGACATGCAAATGGAGAAGACTACATAACAGGGGGCTACTTTATTTTTTTTTAGAAAACCAGATACAATAAGAACAGTAAAGTCTCGTAGACTGCGATGGTCACGATACGTAGTACGAATGGGAAATAAAACAGGGGCAATGTAAAGTTTTTATCAGAAAACTATTTGGAAAACGCCTAGTAGGTAAACCAAGAATGAGGTGGGAGAATGACATTAACCATGATGACCTAAGTAGATTATACAGGAGATGATTTTAATAAATTTGTCAGGATAGAGATGTGTGGAGAGCTTATGTTCGGGTTCGATAATATCAGTGAGTTAGTTAATATCGATTTCGTTAATCGGACCATTAGAATGTAGGTTCATCTGAAGATAAAATTTAAAAATCGATCTAGCGGCCGCAATTTATATTTTTCGCAACGAAATTAGGTATATGCTATAAAAGTAACACAAATAATGTATCAGTGCATATGCCGATGATATTGTCTTGATTGCTAGAAACTTACCCGCTTTAAAATAAATGCTATATACAATTGAAACGGCTGGAAAGTCAGCTGGGCTGGAGATAAATAAAGATAAAACTGAATACGTATATGATGATGCAAGTAAAAGTAGTCTACAATACAAAGAATTAACAATATCAGACACTGGAGGTTGACAGTTCATGGTAATATTCCTCTCTCAAGACACACAATTTTAGACACACTCTTATATGCAGATGATCAGGCTCTTTTCGGCAATAATGAAGATGAATTACAATATTCCACTCATCATCTTAATATAATAGCCCAACGATTTAATATGGAAATATCAACAACAAAATCTAAAGTTATGGCCTTTCAAGGCAAATTCCCAGTAAGAAGTAAAATTTGTATTCAGAATTCAATATTAGAGCAAGTTAATTCATTTAAATATTTAGGATATAATCTAACTTATAATGAAGAATGTGATATATCCTTTAAAATACAAAACTATAATAAAGCTTTAAGAATTATCAACCAAGTTTTTAAACCATCAAAAGTGCAGAGACACACAAGAATGAAAATCTATAAAGTTCTCGCTAGACCCATAATCTGTTATGGCAGTGAAGCTTGGACCATCAGAACTCAGGATGATCGTCATATTACAGCCACGGAGATGAAATTTCTGCGACGAACTGCAGGTTATAACCTTCTAGACCACCAAAGAAATTCAACAATAGCCAGAGAGTTAAACATCGTACCTATATCTGAATACCTCCAAGAATATAGAAACAATTGGCTAGCCCATATTCAGCGCATTGATCGTCACAGAATACCAAAACAAATTCTTCACTACATTCCTCGAGGCAGAAGATCTGTGGGTCGACCTTTTCGGAGATGGCCGGAGACCGTAAAGGGGCCACTGGGCCTAATACTTGAAAGGCAGATGATGATGATGATGAAAGAATTAACATAGGAAATTATAATTTAGAAAAAGTTACTACTTTTACATATTTAGGAGCGAAGATAAATAGCAAAGGATTAATAACAGAAGAAATAAACCACAGAACATTAACAGGATACAAGGCATATTTTGTGAAACTCAGCTTAATACAATCAAAACTGTTAACTGGAACAACTGAATTAAAAATATATAAAACCTTGATTTGACCCGTGGTAACATACTCTGCTGAAACATGGGTATTAAATGAAGATGATGAAAATGCTTTACATATATTCAAAAGAAAGATAATAAGACGAATATATGGACCAGTATTGGAAAACAATAGATGGAGAATCAGATAAAATTCTGAAATTGATGATATACTCAGAGGCGAGGATCTTGTAAGATACATCAAGTTATTGAGATTGAGATGGGTAGGACACATTGAAAGAATGGAAGACGAAAGAATACCAAAACGATTAATACATGACAACATAATAGGAGTAAGAAGGAGAGGAAAACCGAGAAAGAGGTGGCTGCAGGGTATGGAACAAGATTTGAGAAAGATGGGAATAAGAGGATGGAAAGAGAAAGTATAGGATCGAGATGAATGAAGGAAAATTGTGAAGGAGGCCAAAACTCACAACGGGTTGTAGTGCCAAAGAGGAGGGAAGGAAAAAAATGAGTGAAATCCGATCATTACGAGAGAGAGATTTGTCTAAACACATTAATTCAAAAGTCGGTCTAGCGGTCGTTTCACAACACGTATTTTAATTAACAAGAGATAGTCATATTCCGTAAACCAGCAAAACCGAGTTGCTGAGGAATTCACAATTTCTGCCTGACGTACTTTCGATGTAATATGATTTCGGAATCAATACTTTTCTGAAGATAAGAGTGCGCCCAGTCCCCCGGTTTATTTCTGGACAATTCAAGTGGTAACAAATAAACCGTATTACTCCGTTGTTCTTGCACATTGGAGGGGTGTCCCAACCCGCCGGTTGGTCATTGTTGCTGGTTTTTCTTATCTTCAGTGACATTAGCGTGAAATTTGGAAAAAAGTAATGGCAATCACAAATACAATTACTACTTTTTAATTAAGCCGAAATAATTTGAAAACAAAACTGTTAAGATAACAACCTGAACCCTTACCTCAATCCGGGAGCAAGCCTTAAAACCCACCCACCTACCCATCCTACACAACCGCTCAACCGCCATATAAACTCCTGCTGAGGGGATCCGTGGCCCAGCAGTGCCCGTCTATCACTGTCTTACACGAGTCTCTCAATAAGTTGGGCTGCGCTGAGTCAGCGCCGCTGACGCGCTGAGATGACCACAAGATCACTGATTGTATCCTGGGGACTCACTGACCATGTGACTGCTGCCACATACTCGAACTAACGCCTGCCATGTACTATTCACATCCCCACGCCATGAACGTAAAATAACATCAGTGGCGTGTTTAACTCCCCTCTGTGGAAGAAAGTTTACTCCACTCCATAAAACGACACCGCCACGGACGATTTCACGCTGCTGGAGCTCACTTTTGTGGCTCACGACGAGATCGTTATTTGGCCATTGATCTTATATTACAATGATACTAATAATGTGTTACGGTATACATGTCGATGAATTTACTGGTCTCGTCTCTTACAGCAGTCAGGCGTTTACCGGGAACTAAAGGTTATAATCCCACAGTATGTTACGTACCTTCTTCAATCTTCTTAAATGTTCTTGAAATAATTTGTCCTCCTTTAAAACGAATTTCATAATTAACCGTTTCTAGGTTTTCACTTATTAATTAATATCATATTGTTACGTATAAATAATAAGTAACATGAAGTTGCCGTAACAACTAGAATCCGGCTGAGAAGTGGGCATTACCCATCTGTTTCTAAGTAACTGAATTACAAGTAAAAAGTTTGTCACATAGGAACTGCGTAAACTAAGAGAATTCCTCTGCAAGTCGAATTAATGACCCAATTTTACTGGTTTACGAATACATATTTATTTTCTTAGTCCTTAAATTGAAAAATCGAAAATTGCAGCGGGTAGAGCGATTTTTTATTTTTTTTCCCACCACGCCGAAAAGTCCGATTCTGTGGTTAAAGATTGAACTTAATATTTTTAGTTGTTTGCTACCGGTATGTGCCGAATTTTATTAAGGGAACAATAATTCCAGCAGCTAAAGCGTTAACAGACACACACACGCGCGCACGCGCACACATACGCACACGCAGACGCACCCGCACGCGCACGCACACGCACGCACACGCAGACGCAGACGCACACGCAGACGCACACGCACCCGCACACGCACCTGCATACACACACGCACACACATGCACACGCGCACGCACGCACACATATATATATAATTAACTCACTGGCGCTGTCGAACCTGGAGGCACTTGGTCGGGCGAACATAAGTTCTGCATACATTCCCATCCTGAGCTAATGCTTTTAAATTATTTTCTGTATAATTTACCTCCTGCAAATCGTGGTTAATGTTATTCTCCCACCTCATTCTTGGTCGACCTACAGGGTGCTCTTCCAATGATTTTCCTACAAGGATTTTCAATGCCCCCATTCATGCCACATGACCTGTCATACTCTACGAGACTTAATTTTTGTCATGGCCGTTTTTAGTATCAACTAGGTAGGATCGATGTCTAAATAAAAAAAATGTTTAATAAGAACAACCTCAATAGCTTGTTTTCTGCGGAAATCGGTAACAGTGAATCTACACTTTTTGTTAATTTTTATTCCCTACAATATGTTCTGTTTTTTTCTTAAAATGTAGATGTGACACGAACAACAGACACATTGTATCTTACCTACCACTCGGTACTGGGAAGGTAGATTATTTGCAACACAATTTAATATACTTTATGCGCGGCCATACCGTTGATCCGATTGTGATGGGGCTTTTTGCAAAATGTTCAGGCGATTCCCGGGATGAACATAGGCTATAAGACAGTTGTGATACTCAACTCCTACAGCCTTAAAAATCGCCCTTTGTAGTGGAAAACGTGAATAAAGTAGCTCTTTGGACGCTTAAATGGCTTACGCTGCCTAAACAATAACAAATACACCAATTAATGTACATAGAATTAAATATCTCAAAATACTCTACAAAAAAGTCCGCGACAGCATATGTTTATCTCTTACGATAACTCACAATAACCATTTTTGTCTTTCATTGATGCCAAGAAGATCGAGACAAGTACGAAGATTCCTGTGCAAGCATAGCAGCACATAACGAATTTTGTCTTTTAGCTCATTTATGCCAAGAAGATCGAGATAAGTAGATTCCAGGGCAACACTGGGTAATCAGCACGGGGAATCTTAAAATAATTACGATATACACTTAAAATTATTTTTCATTTCACTTATTCAACTAATCATAAGAAATACATTAATTTTTGGTTCTTCAGCTCATTTATGCCAAGAAGATTGGGATGTGTAGATTCCCGGACAACGCCAGGTAAACAGCATGGGGTATGTAAAAATAATTATGATATAAATTTTTCCTTCTAGTTATTTAACTAAACATAAAACGCATTAATTTTCGTATTTCAGCTCATTTATGTCAAAGAGATTGGGATAAGTCGATTCCCGGCCAACGCCGGGTATCAGCACGGGGTATCTAAAAAGTATAAATTTATAATTATTTTTCCTTTCACTTATTCAACTAAACATAAAATCATATTAATTTTCATTTATTTAGGCGTAACAGCGCACGCCGGGTATTAGCTAGTAAGGTATAAAATAATAAGAGTACAGTCCGAGATGAAAAGAAAGCGAGCATCAGGAATATTACGTCAAGAGGGATTGTACTATCTAAACCCAGCGGGCGTACTGATTCCGAGTCTGATGCACAATCCTCGGCAGAATACGTCTGAACTATAGTCCGTGAGGGCTAAAGTGTCTAGAATATTTTAGAAAGAGAAAGAGAGTACTCACCATCTTCTTTCTCACTCATACACATATCTCTTCACGGTGACAGCGGTAGGGCAGACACTCCCTTTAGCGAACATAGATCAGTGGTGGCATTCCCTTCTTCTAAAGATTAATTTTACACTAATATAATATCTCACTCACTCTCACAAACTCCAAACGAACTCTGAAACAGTCGTCACTGACAAAAATTACGTGAACAAAAGTGACTGGGCGTAAGTGGGGGTGGAGTTTTTCTAGCATTCCTAAGTAGTTTTACAAGGGTAGCCCATTATAGTACACATGTCACTCAGACGTCTAGCGAAGGGTGGAAGAACAGTTATCCAGACAAGGATAGCAGAAATCATGCCAACTTACAACTTTTACACTGATGCGTGACATATGAGCGTTCCTGTATTTGATATTCTGACGCTTACATTTCCCCCTGCTTACATCATCCCGCACATGTTTTCTTCTGATATGCGGACTGTACAAGTAAGTGTTGTCCGCAGATCGACTGAGAGTGAGCACCAGCATATTATGTTATGAGTCATCAATGGGCGCGCACTTTCCTGATAAGAAACAACTGACACTCAATTAGTGTTACAAAAACTGTTCCTAAAACCGATCGTTTCACCAGTACCTTTCATCTGTGGTGTTAAGTTCTTATTGTGACTTTTGTTGGTGTGAAAGTGTTCACGATGAATTAAATAAAATAATTACCGAGCAAAAACATTATGTTATAAAGGCAGAATTATGACTAAACTGTTAGGGCAACTGAGACCAGATGTGTATAAGAGAAGTTACTATGACTATTTAACTCATGCCCCAAATGGTAGTCAATGACCAATCACGTTTCAATGATTTCTGTTTTACAACCAATCAGAGTCGTGTTTCACGAAATATTTATCAGTGTTATAATTACCATATTAAAGAAAGCTCCTCCTTTTTAATATTCTGAACAGGTCTGACCATTATTTTGCAGTGACTGAGCTTGTGAGAAATACGGCTACTAGATTGTATATATAGTGCATGAATGTCAACACATGCCACATGCGGGAGTTAATATAAAAACATTTGTAGCAATTGATTATACCACCAAAAAAAAAAAAAGAAACCACTATTTGCACTTTCTTAAATGTATTTTTTCCCAGGTAACAATCTAGAAAAATATAATTGTCATATTTACATCATACGACATCAGAAATGAATTAATATACAGTTTGATGTGTTTCATTTTTTCTCCACTAGAGAGCATTCTTACAATATTGCGTTCCTTTGGAAATAAATAGTATGATCTGGTTGCAGTGAAACAAAAGAAGCAGATGAAGCGTACCTATCGTTTCTCATTTGTTTTCATACATCGCCGTTTACATTAAATATATAAATATTTTAAAATAACTATAGTTAAATAATGATTTGTTAGTAAACAGCTTAATTTTATTCGTTAAATAGTCCTAACAAATGCCACTCTTGATTTCCAAATTCTCTAGATAAATTGGAAATCACTCGTGGCATTACTTATGATAAAACTAGATCTTATACATGACTTTTCAACAGGTCGCTGTATCAAAATTTAAGAGGATTTGCGGTTATCATGTAAATAATTCATTATTTTGCTTATTGTGTTCTGCTTGGAAAAGAATCTTGGCGACAGAAATGGATGGATTACGGAGAAGTATGAGAATATCCAGGCTAGAACATATTCCAAATACATATATCAGACAAGAAATGGATGCACAAGAAACTGTTATCGATAGGATAACAAAGAAAGCTCTACAGTGGTATGGATATGTACAACGGATGTCGGAAGACCAGTGACCTAAACAGGTGTTGGATTGGATGGTACCAGGCAGAAGGGAGAGGAGGAAAAGTAGAAGAGCATGGTATGAGGGAATATATGATGCCATGATGAACAGGGGTATGGAAGATGGTCAATGGGAAGATAGGAATCTCTGGAAAGCAGGAATCAAGGGCAAACTGCTGTAAAGTGGAAAGCCTGTATTAAGTAAGTGTTCTGATTGGGGGCGACGATTCATTGTGGACAAAGACTGGCGTGACAGATTTGAAACATCTAGTTAAGAAACACAGATTGTCTAAAAATCATCTAGATAATGAAATGACGGAGAATAGGCTGATATAAGTTACAAACATTAATTTAGCAGTTTTATATATATATATTTGGTGTTAATTTCGATTATTTGATTTTTTAATTAGGCTTAAATAACTGTGATCCTCCCATTACTCATTTCACGAACCGCCTATGTCTACTGATAGCTCAATAGTTTATTTATGTTTGTAATTGTATTTTTCTAGAGTTACCAAGTGTCTATTTAAACAATTAAAATACTTGTTTTTTGTATATTATTTAAACTAGTATTCAGAAGAGAATTCTATGTTCTCGAAATGTGACATAATGGGCATGCGACATTTTATTTCCTAAGGGCTCATATGGACACACGAAATGTATGCTTCATTGTGTATTCAGCAGAGATATAAATCTTAGTTCACAAGCTACCAAACTAACATAGACAAATTATTAATGAACATTGTATAGTATTTTATTTTCTTTACACGCTTTATATTAACTGGACCTGTATCTATCTATCCATCCATCCATCCGTCCATCCGTCCATCCGTCCATCCGTCCATCCGTCCATCCGTCCATCCGTCCATCCGTCCATCCGTCCCATCCGTCCATCCGTCCATCCGTCCATCCGTCCATCCGTCCATCCGTCCATCCGTCCATCCGTCCATCCGTCCATCCGTCCATCCGTCCATCCGTCCATCCGTCCATCCGTCCATCCGTCCATCCCGTCCATCCGTCCATCCGTCCATCCGTCCATCCGTCCATCCGTCCATCCGTCCATCCGTCCATCCGTCCATCCGTCCATCCGTCCATCCGTCCATCCGTCCATCCGTCCATCCGTCCATCCGTCCATCCGTCCATCCGTCCATCCGTCCATCCGTCCATCCGTCCATCCGTCCATCCGTCCATCCGTCCATCCGTCCATCCGTCCATCCGTCCATCCGTCCATCCGTCCATCCGTCCATCCGTCCATCCGTCCATCCGTCCATCCGTCCATCCGTCCATCCGTCCATCCGGCCATCCGTCCATCCGTCCATCCGTCCATCCGTCCATCCGTCCATCCGTCCATCCGTCCATCCGTCCATCCGTCCATCCGTCCATCCGTCCATCCGTCCATCCGTCCATCCGTCCATCCGTCCATCCGTCCATCCGTCCATCCGTCCATCCGTCCATCCGTCCATCCGTCCATCCGTCCATCCGTCCATCCGTCCATCCGTCCATCCGTCCATCCGTCCATCCGTCCATCCGTCCATCCGATCCGTCCATCCGTCCATCCGTCCATCCGTCCATCCGTCCATCCGTCCATCCGTCCATCCGTCCATCCGTCCATCCGTCCATCCGTCCATCCGTCCATCCGTCCATCCGTCCATCCGTCCATCCGTCCATCCGTCCATCCGTCCATCCGTCCATCCGTCCATCCGTCCATCCGTCCATCCGTCCATCCGTCCATCCGTCCATCCGTCCATCCGTCCATCCGTCCATCCGTCCATCCGTCCATCCGTCCATCCGCCATCCGTCCATCCGTCCATCCGTCCATCCGTCCATCCGTCCATCCGTCCATCCGTCCATCCGTCCATCCGTCCATCCGTCCATCCGTCCATCCGTCCATCTATCTATCTATCTATCTATCTATCTATGTAACGGAATCTTTCAACGCGATTTTCTTTGTATACGTGTAAAGGACCCGTGACAATACAATAAATTCATATTTATTTTCTAAAATCCTGGCCATAATCATCAGAAAATCAAAAAAAGTGTCTTTGTATCTATGTAACGGAATTTTTGAACACGATTTTCACCCACTTAGAGACATTGGATAGACTTGAAACTTTGCGTACTTGTAGAGGACCCGTGGCAATACAATAATTTCATATTTTGTTTCTAAAATCCTGGCCAGAATCATCAGAAAATAAAAAAAATGAAAACTGGTATAATAGGTTGCGGAGTTGTCGACTTTTTAGTCAATCGTTGTAACAGCTCAGATGGTAGAACGGTGAACTCTAATGGTATATAATTTCAATAATCCATAGGTCGCTGGTTCAAATCCGGCTGGGAGGTTTTTTTTAGAAGAGTATTACTTTTAGCTCATACTACAATAATAGCCTATCTAATTTAAAGATATTAACATTTTTATCTTATTCTGTAAAATATTAAAACTAAAAAAAAAAAATAAATAATAGTTTTAAAAAACTAAAAAAAGCACGCTTTATTAGAAAACCGAACTAAAAAATTGAAAAATAATTTTAATTTCCAACACGCTTGGGATAAATAATTTTACCATCAAAAGCGTGGGGTGCTTTTTATGATTTTTACATTTTCTTCTTAGAGACTTTACTTTTACCAATATCTGTTTATCATCAAATATATTAATTGGTAAACAGCACCCCACGCTTTTGATGGTAAAATTATTTATCCCAAGCGTGTTGGAAATTAAAATTATTTTTTAATTTTTTAGTTCGGTTTTCTAATAAAGCGTGTTTTTTTTAGTTTTTTAAAACGATTATTTATTAATACTGTGATTTTCGTACAACCTGGATAAAACACTCACAAATCTTTATCCTCAGCATCATCTTTATTCATTGCTGTTGTTTATGCTAATTCTCACTCCGTCGATCCATCGTCTCTTAGGTCTTTCCCTTCCTCTTCTTTAATCTCATCTTCGGTATTTTGTCTGTCATCATCCTTCGTATATGTCCAAATCATTTCAATATCTCTTCTTCAAACACATTAAAAACATTTTTTCCCACGTACATTATATCTCTAATATTGTAGAATTTCTTATTTCTTATCCAAATCCAGCATGAAAAATTGTGAGGGGAGGAGTAAAAATCTCAATATGCAAATCCAGTTGTAATGTAAGTAAACTTGCATAATATATTACTCCGCCGACTTCGTCTATTCGGGAACCGTGGTGCTATTTTTACCCGCCATATGAACGAATTGTGTACGGAACTGTCATTGATAGAAACATTGTTCTTAGGCAACATCGTACTTTTATGGGAAATAAGACTGAATGCAAGGTAAGATGGTACCAATAATTATAAACTTACTCATTTCTTATTTATTTATCACAAAAATTATATATGGGCCTACCTAATCAGACGTTTACGCTTTTTTCCATGATGTCGATAGATCCTTTATTTGCAATTTCATTTCGAGCAGAATATATGTTCCAAGCTGACTCATCTGTAAATTATGCTGTTATTTTTACCACATTCTCAATGGCTAATGTAGGATATTTTCATTAAACTGTTTGAAAACATTCAATATAATTTGTTTCTCTCCGCTTTTAAAATTGTTTCCTTTCCAATGTTTTAAGAATTTCTACTGGAAACGGCCATTTTGAAACAACTGAAATCCCAATGTATTTTGCATTGCGAGTGCGTAAGAATAAAACAATGCTTACTTAATCTATTAAAATTGTAATTATATATTTTAATATTTTCCCATATAACATTTATAGACTACAATTGGAACTTAGCTAGGAAGAGGTATAAAATAAAAATTGGGATCAGCTGGCCCGGCTGATAGTACCTTGTGAGGACCCATATCTAGGGCTAAGGCCCATTCACATGATACATTGATATTAATGCGATAACATAAACATAAAATTAGCATTGTCATTCACAAGAAAATAATGGAAGTGTGTAAACAAAAGTGGAGGCTTTGATGCTTGAGCACGTTGTGGAGCTGCAGTTTATGCTGCTATAAAGTTCATTGGCTTGTGTGTAATTTATCTACTTTGTCCCAAAGCAGTGATGATTTTGAAACAAAACAATCGAATTCTCATATAATGACTCCATTTATCTGCTTTTGTCTCTCTGTACATTGTAATAGTGTTTCCCCCCCTCCCAAATCCCTGTAACGCAAACATATAAGACCGTTACGCAGGAAATGCGTAAGCTAAACGAATTCTTCGGTAAGTCGAATTTATGGCCCCACTTTGCTGGTTTGTGGAATTTGCCTATACGAGGTATATATATTAATATATAAAAAAATCGTGTCACGTTGTTTGTCCGCGATGGAATCCTAAACTACTGAACCGATATTAATAAAATTTTGCACACTGTGTGCAGTTTTATCCAACTTGAGACTTAGGGTAGTTTATAACTAAATTTATAGTCGCATTATTTTTTTATTGCAAATTATTTGTTTATTATTTAACAAAGAGTATTTAACTGTGAGTTCCATACGATTCTAACAGATGGCGGTGTAAGGTACAGCTCGGGTCCAAGCTCTGTGTGTTTGCGGGGGGAAGTGTGGAGGAGGTACACTTCTCTGCTTCGCATAGTACTAACAGCTGAGTCCAGAAAATTCCTTTCAGACACACGGAGCTGAGTCCCGAGCTATAATTTGGTAAGATAATTGGTTTATTATTTAACAAAGAGAGATCCAGATGGCTGTGCTTTTTGTTGCAACCGCGAATTTCAATTGAATTACAAATATTGATTATTTCATAATTTAAGTATGTTCCGTGTTTATTTTATTTTCAATATTATTAATTTCGTGTGTAAGTATTAGTTTTAAGTAATCTGGCTGGAAGACAGCAACTTAATTAAAATTTTTAACGTATACCTTAGCCACAGCAACGCGTGGCCGGGACTTCTAGTATATATATACATATTTTTTGTTAAATTTGAGGAACTCAATTTCTGATGCCAGTTATTTAAAAGTTTCGGACTGCAGTGAAAATAAATGATGCATAATAGTTATTATTATTATTACCTACTTACATACTTAGAAAAACATTTTGCTTTCATAGATTTTGAAAAAAAAACATTCGACACAGTCAAGAGACCAAAACTCTTCAATGTATTGGAAGACAGAAATATACCAAATTTACTTCTGCAGAACATACAAAATATTTACAAAGACAACACCATAAAGATTAAATTAAATAACAGATTTTCAGAAGAAGGAATTATAAATCGTGGTGTGAGACAAGGCTGCCCCCTATCCCCAACACTCTTTGCGATTTATATCAACGAAGTAATATGTTGCTGGAACAAGAAATATAAATTTGGAATAAGAATATCTGAAAATACAAAATTAAACACCCTATTGTTTGCAGATGACCACATAATAATTGCAAATTCAGAAGATAATCTACAGAAAGGTCTGTATGAACTTAACAAAATTACAGAAGCATATGGATTGAAGATATCTACGAGAAAACAAAAATTATGGCATTTCAAGGTGTAGATCCTGTCAGAAGTAAAATTGCACTTGACAATACAATTTTCGAGCAGGTGAATAATTTTACATATCTAGGATGCAATATCTCATATGAAGAAGAAAAGGATGCAAATGCAAAAATATCTAAATTTTAAAGAATTTTAGGGTTAATAAATTCTACCTTCAAGCCACAGTTGGTCCAAAAACATTCAAGACTAAAAGTGTATAAAACATTGGCTCTTCCAATTCTTTTGTATGGTAGTGAAGTGTGGACGTTGAAACAGAAGGATATACAGAGACTTAGATCTGCTGAAATGAGACACCTTCGGAGGACTGCAGGATACACACTACTAGATCACACACACACAAAAAAAAAAAAAGAAGACATCTTAGAAGAATTACACATGGAACCTTTAGAAAACAAAATTTCTGATTGTAAGTCAAAATGGATGAAACATGTTCGGAAGATCACAGGATACCCAAACAAATGTTAAGATATCAACCTGCAGGAAGAAGAAGACCTGGACGTCCACTCAAAAGACTTTTGGATGGTGTTTCTCTTGAGGGGGAAACAGGTCAACAAATGGCCTAAATTCGTGAATGTACTATGATAATGATGATGACCTACTTACATATTATTATATAATTTGACATAAATTTAAATGATATCCACCGATTCATTTTCCATTACTTTATTAAAAATATAAAATTTAGGTGAAAGTAGCTTATGTTATAGGACACATTGCCAATTTAAGGGTTCATTAAATTATAATGGTATACATTGGGATGAACCGAACATGGGGTAGCTAGAGTCAATTTTTAATTTCGGGTTTCAGTTAAATAGCCATTTCTAATACTCAGATTTCACTGATTTTTGGTAAATACCTTCCTCATTATATTTTAATAGCATAAACTGAGTATCATCAGGAAACAGAAAATTGGTTTTCGATGGTTTGGTTTCGATGAAACAAAAATTGCGGCCGCTAGAGGGTTAATGGACACACACACACACGCACGCACACACACGCACACGCACACGCACGTGTGTGTGTTATATTGTAGATTTTCCCGGATATAAGTTTGATAATGACATGTGGGATCATGTCGAAACGTCGGAATCAGTGGCCAGAGGCCAATCTTGAATTCATGACGCAGAAAACCCAAGAAACCCTTCTTAATCACACAAACACACACGCACGCACACACACCACACACACACACATATATATATAAGAACTTCGGGTAATTTGGATCCCTGTTTTGAATTTGTTGTTTTTCTTCTTTTAATTAAGGGATTTGAATTTTGTTTAATTACAGTGATTATCATCAGTGTTGTAGCTATGAAATAGCATTGTTATTTTATTCAGATATGGAAACATCTTCATAATTTATAAACTTTTTTTTTTACATTAAAAGAAAGGTGCACTTTAACTTCCATATTCGGATAAAGTGGACCCCAGAGTCCACCTTAGCTTTTAGTATATTTTTAAGTTTATTTACTCTATTTATTTTTATAGACAGGCACAGATTAATCTGAAAATATTTATGGCTGATCATAATTAAAAAGCGTTGATATTTATTTAATGTTTTGAAAAATTATTGTTGATTATAATATTCACACTCCATTCAACTGCAGAAAACGACGGTCTTTGTGTTTAGTAAAATTACAAGGGTATTAAATAAAATTAATTAAGTGAATGGTAGACCTAGGATCCTTATTGATAAAATATACGTATTTGTGTAAAGTGGACCCAGGTCCTCGTGGAGCGTCCACATTAACCGAATTCGTTTGTTATATTTAATTATTTTATACAACCACCATGTCACATAATATCAAACCAAATCTGCCAGTATATTAAAACAGTATCTTACATAATATAATATATTTAGGAGTACTTTTCAACATTTCTAATATTCAATAACAGAAATTAAGAATTGATTCTTAGCTTGAAAAACTTTTAAAATTGTCAATTTTCATAAATATCACAAATAAACTCTTCTTCGCACAAAGAATAAAAGAAACTGGCCTTGAACCCGTCAAAATTGATGTAGGGAAAGAAGTTAAAACATTTTCTGTTCGAGGGCAGCACCAATTAAAGAAGATATTAACAGGGCCCACTCAAACAGAAAGGTCCACATTACCCGAACTTCCCTATATATATATATAGTCATTTTCGGTCTCTATTTAGTTACATTTTGCTACAAATGTAATAAAACTCGTGTTATTTGTCATGAAATTTCAATTGCGTCTCATTGACCGGTTCGTAACGGCACGGTTGCTCATTGCTTACTGGTTTCAAGCACAAGTGCTGCTAGCGCCCTAGCTATAGCAGTGCGAATAACATAAATATTAGTTTCCCTCCTTGTTAACATTGATAACTGTTTTTGATTACTTTACACAGATAGCAGAGCACTGTATACTTTTTTTTTACTTGACATTCAGATTCGGTTATAATTTCGTGTACAGAAGTAACAAAAACAAATGATCATTTACCATAACATCAATGGAGATAATGAGGGTCTTCGATGAAATGGTTGTAATAAAGTTTTTGCGAACACCATGAGCATCTGATGATGGCAATCTTGGAGCAGTTACATGTGGCACATTCACTGAAACCAATGTCAAATGCATTTTCAATCACATTTGTGAATCTCGTTACACTTTGTTCCACGTTATAGCCAGACTTGGTCCAAGCATAAATACGCATATCTTTGTAAATTTCTGCTGACGGTTGATTATATTCAAGGAAATGCAGTTTTATAATAGAGAATCTATCAGACATTTTCACGTCACCATCTGATTTTAGACGCACATATTCTTCACGTCGTCGCACATAGATCTTATATTGACGGAAAAAACATCAAGTGGTTGTATATATTTGGTGGCTGCAGGAATAGTTTGCAGCCTTACATTTTTATCGGGTAAACAATCCTGTAGCAATTGTTAGTCCATAAGCCCGGACTACGAATCGCATATTAAAAGTGAATCCATTTCAATGTTTTCACTAAACACATGTTTTAAGAATATTCAAATATTCTTTTGTCATTTTTCCACTGGCACTACAGTCGACATACACGTTTGGAGGTGTATTCTGTTCTATCTTCTTCTGAACTTTGGGGCCGAATTTATTTCCAGTAGGTTCTTGAAAACAGAGGCATAACCTCTTCCCAAGTTGCCCACACATTGAAATAAGAACATCTATCGTGTTAGAATGTGCAGTTCCCTGTAGGTTTTGAACTGTAGCAGCAGTGAGCTTTTTGCCTTTGACTGCCAGTGTTCTGTTTCCTGCCATTTCATAATTAAATTAACTTTGGTCACAGTTCCACACATTCTTTGTTGGTATGCAGTTCTCTTGAATGTTCTGATTAACGTCTCTTACAAACTTATTTGCATTTTCAATAGTTTGAGTTCTGTTTTCAATACCCTTGACAGTGACAAATTTGGTAATTTTTCATGAAGAAATATTGTTTTCTTTTTTGAAATTTGAAATGAATGTCTTTGAAGCATTAAATTCATTCAAGCCCAATTCATTCGCTCGAAAAACAGCCCACGTTTGTAAATGCCAATAGTACACTGTCAATCCCCGATCTCGAAACTTATTAAGGATGTAGTCCTTAATTTGGACGATTTTGTAGGGGTCCCTGTTTTTTAATTGTGAAGCTAAATAAGATGTGTTATCTTCTATATAATTCAAAACTGTTCTTACTTTTCGGTTATTAATTAATGATGGCATTTTTTTTTATTATTTGTGAATAGGACTTTGGGCCAGATTTATCTGACATCCTGTATTCATAAATGTTTTCCAAAGTTATTTTCAGAATAGACAGACAGTAGGTTAGGACGTTTAGGTTTTTTAACAGGAGATGGCTCAAAGCTACTTGAATTGTCACGCTCCTCACTGGATTCGTTGGCAATTTCAAAGTCTTCAGAACATCCGACCTGTGTGAGCTTCTGACTGCAAGTATCATAGTCTTCGAAATCTAAAGTAGTTTCGCTAAAGTCCTCTAACACATTCCAATATTTTTGTTCTATAAGTTCTGCCAGAAAATACGCAAACTGGTCATCATCCAATTCCGGTTCTTCGTGATTTTAAATGTTTCCTGAACTATAGATTCTAACGTAGTTAAGACGTAAAATGGATTTATTATGCCCATTCTATTCTTTTGATGAAATATTTTATGGACTCACAAGACTATCACCTGCAAATGTACACATTTACGTGTAAATATACTGTTATGTCCTAAAAATAATTATTAATTTACACAATAAAATTGCTAATCAATAAATAATAAAACAAATATTCGATTGTACTTTCAATTTATCGAGTTTTTAAGTTTAAATAGAAACAATTCGTATATACTATATTTAAATACTCGACTGCGGAAGTGGAAAAAACATTCACACTCCGGTGCGCTGCTCTTCAAGTAACCGTGCCGCTCCGTTGCAATATTTATTTAATTTCATTAGTTTATCTCTCTCTTTCCCTGTCCCTTCTTGTTCCTCCCTCGTTCACCACACTATCATTTTCTATTTTTATTTGTTTATTTTATTTTTCCGAATGTTTTACTTATTTATTCTGTCATATACGGATATTAAGCCTCTATTTATTGTTTTCTTGTTCCTTATTTCTTATTAAATATTATGCATACTATTGGATTTGCAGTGAAATGACTAATATCACGGTGTTCAGTTTCCTTCATTCAACATATCCTCCAATTTTTGTTACAATCCAACTCGTCCAACATAAGTACTTCCCTTGTCAGATAACAGGAAAGCAAACGGACAATGGACATTGGTTGTTGGAATTTTTTTAACAGAGAGTAAAATAATAAATTCCATCATGTAGGAACAGTTGCGAGACGCTAGAGCGATTTTTAAATTGCGACATTCAGATGAACCCCTCTTCTGGTGGCCGGATTTTTCTGATTTTCGGAGAATACCTTTCTAGTTATAATTCAATGGCCTGTACATAATTTTGTTGTGAAAAATCGGAAATTGTGGTCCTAGATCGATTTTTAAATATTCGATTCTGCTTAAACATTACGTATAATGGTTCGATTTTGCTGGTTAACGAAGTCGATCTTACTTTTCCTAATTGATTGCTATATGCTCAGTTTCGTTGCCAAAAACAAAAATTGCGGCCACTAGAGCGTTAACTGATATATAATATATATATATATATATATATATATATATTTGCGCGAGAGTGTATTTTGTCGTACTTACAGCAATAGCGACCATGATTGAAAGTTCAAGTTGCTACATTACGGGGTTGACAACCTAAATAACTGTACTGTAATAAAATAATTGTACTGTAATATTACATATTACAAACCACGTGTGGGAAGTAAAATCATTGCTCTCTATGTATACGACGTACAATGTATATACAAAAATATCCAAAAGGTAGTGTTAATATACATTATACGAAACAAATCACTGTAAATTAATTTAACTTTATTTGAAACAATATAAAACAATAAATAGATACTTGCCGCCATTTTATGACTGATTGGTGTCACGGACTCCTGTAGTTTCAAGTAAGAAACACTGCCCACACTGTTAACGTTAGTCAGTTTTTTATAATGAACGCAAATATTTCTAACAAAGAGTTTATTATTTTACTTATTATTTTGAAAACACCATCGCGCAAAAAATAATGTGCAATGCATGTTTGTGAAGTGTTTTACAGAATCTCGCAAATTAAAAACCTCGCTATCATTCGGTTTTTAAACATTTCCTCACTTCTGTAAAAACCACTTCCCAACCTCGCATCGCAATATAGCCTACTATTTCAGTGCCATTTTCAGTATCTAATAAGTAGGATAATCGAAGGTTCATAAAAAATCTTTTATGAAAACAACCTCAATGCATTCCTTCGTATTATCAATTTACAAAATATTATAGCTACACATACATTTAGGCCTATAAAATATTTTATTTTAGAGGAAATTTGCGCAACACTAGGCATAATTGTATGCAATTCTTCGATCATGGCCCACGAGATAGCAATACGAACATCG
Source organism: Diploptera punctata (assembly GCA_030220185.1). Taxonomy (NCBI): domain Eukaryota; kingdom Metazoa; phylum Arthropoda; class Insecta; order Blattodea; family Blaberidae; genus Diploptera; species Diploptera punctata. The sequence continues at coordinate 182,868 of JASPKZ010001594.1, read as the reverse complement.
CGTAGAATTGATTTGCTTGTTATTAAATTGGACAATTAAACAGTTAGATAAGGTGAACTTGTAAAGCAATACTATAACGAGCCTGCTATCCCATATTACAAGGATCTGAACCCAATCTCCAGTCAAGGTTTTCTCATAGCTGCTGGAGATACAAAACGTTGAAAAAGTCATTCCTGAAGCAACTGACTTACGCTGAAGGGCTTTATCTTGAGGGATGATCTATATTGACAATCTACAAATTCTGGTGATTGATTTTCCTTTTCTTTCAGAATCATCATTTCAATCACACTAGAGACCAGCCTCATGGGCTAGTGGTCAGCGTTTCTGACTATATTTTATGAGATCCCGAGTTCGATCCCTGGTTAGACCATAGGAATTTTTTCTTAAAGGAAATTATTCCTGTGGTTGCCCAATGGTCTAGAATTTAGCTTAAGGATACCCTGACGCTTCATTATCAGTTATCACCCATCATATCATCGGGGTATCGTAACTCTGCCTTCCAGGTTCCACAAACCTAAGAAATTGATTATAACTTCACCAGGGGAGAAAGACAAATGTCATACAAGAAAACCATGTGGCATTAGACAAAGAAAAGTTTTATATCTCTTGTACAAATTACAATTCAATTTTTTGTGTTTTTTATATTTGATTTTTCATTATTTTCTTTCTCTGTTGTATAAAGTATACTTTTGTCAAACCCATTTTGGGTTAAGTTTATTGAAACAATAAATTGAAAAAATAAAACATTATATAACGCAATAATGGTTAAGAAACATAATAGAGGAATATGTAACATTGTCTTTATAAACTGTTGCCAAGGATATTATTTTCAAGAGTTCAAAGCAAATGGATATCATAAAATATGGATACTATTTCAGAGAAAATTGTACAGTAAACTGGAATAGCTGAAGGTTTATTCATTAATATATATAAAAAGTTATGCGTGGAGAAAAGGTTTATTCATTAATATATATAAAAAGTTATGCGTGGAGAAAAGAGAAATGTTTTCTAAGGTTATTAAAGTTAAATTAACAAATGTTCGGGACGGCCGTGAAGGTAGGTCGTGCTCTAACATTCTAATTGCCTGCAATTATTAAAATTTCATGTAATTAAGGTCACATCTATATTTACTTACTTACTTACTCACTGGCACTATCGAACCCATAGGTTCATGGCCGTGCGGACGTAAACTCTCCATACATCTCTATCCTGAGCTAATGCTTTCCAATCATTCCCTGTATAATCTACTTCCCTCAAATCATAGTTAATGTTGTTCTTCCATCTCATTCTTGGTCTACCAACTGGACGTTTTCCTTCTGGCTTTCCTACAAGAAGTTTCAATGCAAGTCTTTCATTCCCCATACGCGCAACATGTCCTGCCCATCGCAGTCTACAAGACTTAACTGTTCTTATTATATCTGGCTTCCTATAAAGACCATGTAGTTCATTGTTATGTAGTCTTCTCCATTCACCTGTCTGTTCATCTCTCTTTGGTCCAAAAATTTTCCTAAGTACTTTATTCTCAAATACTCGTAATCTCCTTTCCTCCCTTAAAGTGAGAGTCCATTTTTCGCATCCATATAATATAACTGGTAGAATAATAGTTTTATATATTTTCAGTTTAATATTTTTTGAAAGGAGTTGGGGCATCAAGAGTCTCTGCAATGCATAATAGCACGCATTTCCAGAATTGAGCCTATTTTTAATTTCTTTGTGCATCTCATTCCTATTTGTGATTATTGTTCCTAGGTATTTGAATTCAGCCACCTCCTCAAAATTTCCCTCATTTGTCATTAGCTGTCCATTTCCATTATTTAATGAATTTCTACGTGTGACCATATATTTAGTTTTATTGATATTTACTTCCAGTCCTAATTTCTTAGTGTTACTCAATAGTGTGTGCGTGTTGTCCCTCAGCACCTCCTCACTATCAGCCAACAATACTACATCATCAGCATAAACTAACAGCTTATTAATACCATTGAGTTGTAAGCCTTCCTCATTCTCTAAAGATTTAATGGCATGCTCTAGTACAAAATTAAATAATAGAGGAGATAGTGCATCTCCTTGCTTCACCCATTCTGGATTTCAAAAGTGTCCGAAAACTCTTTGCCAACACGCACCCTACTCTTTGTGCCATTTAGACACATTCGTATAAGTCTAACTAACTTTTTAGGAATTCCGAACTCCAGCAGGATACTATATAACTTCTCCCTCTTAATTGAATCATATGATTTTTTGAAGTCTACATATGGTTGCTGTACAGTACCAATATATTCCCATTTCTTTTTAAAATCTGTCTTATACTAAAAATCTGATCTGTTGTAGACCTGTTTCTTCTAAATCCACATTGATGATCTCCTAGAATGTCATCAATATAGGGAGTAAGTCTGCTTACTAATATATTTGTTAGAATTTTGCATGTATATTTAGATATCTTAAATAATTCAGTCTGAATTTATTTGTAACTAATTCCTGAAAAATCCTCTATTGGTACTATTTTCTCAATAACTACTTGAGATAGTGCCTATAATTTTTTAAAACACTTTATTGCCTATATAATGTAGGAGATTCAGTGAAACACTGGTAGTTCTTGCAAAACTATATTTTCATCAATGCTCTATATACTGTAATATGAAATAAATACACTTCTGCATTAATAAAATAAAGTTTTATTTTATTTAATTAATAGAAATTATGGATTTTCATAAGTAAACGCCAAATCAATTGATTACATATTTTTTCGAAGTTAAACTTTAGTATATTCTGCATTCAAAATAATACAGGCACAACAATAAAACTGCTGGGTCAAATTTTAGAAGAAACAGGTTTAGAACAGATCACATTTTTAGTATAGTAAATGGGAATATAATGACACTGTGCATCAACTAGGCTATATGTAGACTTCAAAAAGGCATACGACTCAATTAAGAGGGAGAAGTTATATAGCATCCTGCTGGAATTCGAAATTTCTAAAAAGTTGGTCTTAATCGAATGTGTCTAAATGACACGAAGAGTAGGGTGCTTTTCGGATACTTTTGAAATTCAGAATGGGTTAACTCTACTAAATTTTTTGTACTAGAGAGCATGTCATCAAATCTTTAATGAAGAAGGCGTACAACTCAATGGTATTAATAAGCTGTTAGTTTATGCTGATGATGTAGTACTCGTATTATTATGCGATAGTGAGGAGATACTTAGGGCCAACTGACACACTCTATTGAGCAACACTAAGCCATTTGGGCTGGATATCAACATCATTAAAAACTAAATATACATGGTCACATATAGAAATACATTAAAGAGAGAGAGAGAGAGAGAGAGCAGAGAGAGAGAGAGAGAGAGAGAGAGAGAGAAGACGCCAGAGAGACAGAGAGTCGCGAGACCATAGAGCAAAACCTAGCTCTCTATACCCTACACCTATCCAATCTACCACTCTCTCACCTTCCCTACACATCGAATTCACATACCTCTAGCTCTTACCAGACTATCCTCTACTTCCAAATCTCTCCTCCTAACATCGCCTCTCCTTCCCCGCTCTGCTCTCCCTTCCCGCTCTCTCTCCTTCCCTCTCTCTCGCCCTTCCACTCTCTCTCTCCTTCCCTCGCTCTTCTCCTTCCATTCTGCTCTCTCTCCCTCATCTCTCTCGACTCCCTCTCACTCTCCTTCCCTCTCTCTCTCTCCTTCCCTCTCTCTCTCCTCCCTCTCTTCTAGCCTTCTCTCCTCTCCCGCCTTCCCTCTCGCTCGCTCCTTCCCTCTCCTCTCCTTCCCTCTCTCTCTCTTCCCTCTCTTCTCTCTCCTTCCCTCTCTCTCTCTCTCCCTTCCCTCTCTCTCTCCCTTCCCTCTCTCCTTCACTCTCTCCTTCCTCTTCTCCTTCTCCTTCTCTCCCTCTCTCTTCTCCTCTCTTTCTCCCTCCCCACTCACCACTCTCTCTCTCTCTCCTTCGCTCTCTCTCTCTTTCCTGCTCCCTCTCTCTCCCTCTCCATCGTACCCTTTCTCTCTCTCTCCCTCCTTCCCTCCTCTTCTCCCTCTCCCTCCTTCCTTCCCCCTCTCTCTATCTCTCCCTCTTTCTCTCCTCTGCCCTCTCGCCTATCCCTCCCTCTCTCTCCTGCTACTTCTTCGCTCTTCGCCATCCCTCTCCTCCCTCTTCTCCGCTCTCTCCTCTCATCCTCTCTCTCTCAGCTGAGAGAAGAAAATCTGTCTTTCTCTTCTTCTTCTTCCTTCCAAGTAGTAGGACCCAGGCCTGTTAGATCCTATAGAAAATTTTCCCTCCCACGTTTCATAGGACGGCCCAGAGATCTTCGTCCTCTTGATATATAATTATAAACAGCCTTTGGGGATCCGATTTGAACTCATTATTTCAAGATGGTGTTTTCCAATTTAGTTTGGTACTACTGTTTAATATATTCCAAAATTGGCGTAGTCTTCAATTCTTTTAAGATATCGGTGTTCCTTTTCCGATCCCATCTGGTGTAACCCGCTGTTTCTGCACATGAATCTCATTTCACAAGCCGTTATTATCTGCTTTCATGTTGTCTTTTTAGTGGTCCATGCTTCACTACCATAGGTCAACACTGGTCTGGCCAAAGTGTTATATAAACGTAATCTGGTGTTTTTTTTTACAAGAGATGGTTTCATAACTTGATAAATAATTCTCAAACTTTTATTATAACTAGTAATTTTTTCAGGGATATCCTTTTCATCCCAGATAGAGAGATAATATCCAAGATATTTAAATTGATTAGATCTCTCTAAAATTTTATTCTGGAGACAGATTTTACTTTATATAGGGTCCTTCCCATGAAATGCCATAATTTTAGTTTTGTTTATTGATATTTCCATATTACATTTGGCACCTATTTTTTGTAAATTATAAATTGATCGTTGCAAATCATTTTCGGAAAATGCCAGAAGAGCTAAATCGTCTGCAAAAAGAATAGCATCGAGTTTGAGGTTCCTATATATGGGTATATATCCTCGTTGCGTCTTCCTCCATTCGTTTATTCATTTATTCACACACACACACACACACACACACACACACACACACACACACACACACACACACACACACACACACACACACACACACACACACACACACACACACACACACACACACACACACACACACACACACACACACACACACACACACACACACACACACACTCACACACACATATATATATTATGTATATATGTAATGAAAAGCACCGGTGAAAGTCCACATCCCTGTCTTACTCCCTGTCTTACTCCAGTGTTGATCTTTTCCGAAGAGGATAATTTGCCATCTTGTTTAACAGAGATTCCATTAGCTTTATAGATTGACGGTTTTATTATTAATTTAACACTTCTCATTGAAGGATAAATTATATTTGAAGAAAAATTTTTTCGCCTAGACCGGGACTCGAACCCGGGACCCTTGGCTTTCCGGGCGAAGTGCTCTACCAACTGAGTTACCGAGGCGAGTTACGATCTAGACGCCAATTTTTCTCTTATGTACGTTGTAATTCCCTCGCGCCAAATGTCTTCTTAACTAAGAAGCCGCCATTTGCAAAGATAGAAGCTATGGTTTCAAGCATTTGACGCGAGGGAATTACAACGTACATAAGAGAAAAAATTGCGTCTAGATCGTATCTCGCCTCGGTAGCTCAGTTGGTAGAGCACTTGGCCCGGAAAGCCAAGGGTCCCGGGTTCGAGTCCTGGTCTAGGCGAAAATTTTTCTCTTCAAATATATCTTTATAGATGTTGAAGATATTAGTAATATATTGTTGTGGAACGTTATCATCAGCTAAAATTTGTAGTAATATATTTCTGTCTACTTTGTCAAAAGCTTTTATGAAGTCAACGAAGGAGATATGAGTTTCTATATTGAATTCCTTGTGCTTTTCTAATAGTAGTTTTAGAGTGAAGAATCCATCTGTACAAGATCTACCCTATCTGAATCCATTCTGCTCTTCTCCAATTATATTTTCATAATTTTTTTTCAATTTATTCTTAACTATATTAGCATACATTTTATATTCAGAGTTCAACAAGCTAATTCCACGATAGTTATCTTTGATTTGGCGACTTCCTTTTTTGAAGATTGGTATTACAATGGATTTGTTCCAGCTTTGTGGTGGTTCTTGTCCTTCCCATATCATATTAAGGAGAATAAGAAATCTGTCTAAAAAATTTTAGTTGAAAATTTAAATAATTCTTGATTAATGTGGTCTTCTCCGGGAGCTTTGTTACTTTTTAATGATTTAACATCAGTTAATTCATCTATACAAATTTGTTCCAAATCAGTGTTATTAGAAATTGAATCATCCTTTTGTGTCCATAAATAATGAAAGTAGTTAAGCCAAGATTCTTTAGATGTACAATTTAAATGTGCATTTTCTTTTGAATCCATTATTTAAATTTTTTAAAACTTTATATATTTTTGGTTGAGGCCTAGTGATATCATTTTCCAAAAATGATACAAATTGTTCCCAGCTTTGTCTATGTTTTTTGCGAACTTGAATTTTAGCCATGGCTCTCTTCCTATGATACTCTATTATATATAAGGAAAGTAAAACGGGGAAGCCTAGATAGGGAAGTGGGTATCGCTCTATCATAAGCCTATATAGTTTGGGGTCCCAGATTCAAATCCCGGTTCAGGAGGTAATTTTTCTTTTCATTATATATGTATATCCACCGCTGTGGTCTCGACGTAGCGTGCTGCCTTGTCACGCAGTGTGCCCGGGTTCGATTCCCGGTTGGGACTAGCTCCTGGGTGAGGTTTTTTCGGGATTTTTCCTCACCTGTAAGACAAATGTCAGGAAGTTTAGGGCCCAACGATCCCCGAAAATCATCCGGCCATCATCATCATCCTTATCATCATCATCATCATCCTTCACCGGTGTGGAAAGCAACGGGAATCTCCACACCTAGAATTCCCTGGTAAAGCTGCAAAGCATAGCATGATAGTGCCATGACTGCAGTGAAAGACCTGACCTCGGGCAGAATTACTATAGATGGATATATATATATATATATATATATATTAATTATAAAAATAAAACTTAGTTTTATTTGATTCTTCAGACATGTTAACGAATTATGAATTGTGTTATTATAGTACATATCAACTGATCTAAGCAACAATACAACAATCATTTATTTAAATTTTTAAATTTAACAAAGGCGATTCATTCTAATCAAGTTGAGAATTTAACACTTTATTACTACCTTTCAATTTATTTATTTCTACAGCCTCCAGAAGGTCCAACTTCTTACCCTTATCACAAACATGTAAAATTTGAAAATTTGGATCGAAACGATGATTAAATTGGAATAGGTGGTTAGCATATTTTGAATATTCTAAGCATATAACAGAAATTTTCAATATTCAAAATATGCTAACCACCTATTCCAATTTAATCATTGTTTCGATCCAAATTTTCAAATTTTACATGTTTGTGATAAGGGTAAGAAGTTGGACCTTTTGGAGGCTGTAGAAATAAATATATTGAAAAGTAGTAATAAACTGTTAAATTCTCAACTTGATTAGAATGAATCGTCTTTGTTAAATTAAAAAATTTAAATAAATTATTGTTGTATTGTTGCTTTGATCAGTTGATATGTACTATAATAACACAATTCATTATTTGTTAACACGTCTGAAGAAGGTACAGTGTACCGAAACATGTCACTGAATTATATCTTAATAAATATGAAAATCAAATAAAACTAAGTTTTATTTTTATTTAATTAATGGATATGGATTTTCATCAAGTGAACACCAACTCAATTGATATATATATATATATATATATATATATATATGCCCAGGTTTAACCAACTATTGTTAAGATTTAACAAATTGTTATATTGTTTTATGAAACAATTTAACAAACATTCCATCATTTACCATAAATAATGCCACGAGTGATTTCCAAATTATCGATAAATTTATCTAGAGAATTCGGAAATAAAGAGTGGCATTTGTTGGGATTATTTAACGAATAAATTAAGCTGTTTATTCACAAATCATTATTTAAATATGGTTATTTTAAAATATTTATTTATTTAATGTAAACGGCGATGTTTGAAAACAAATGAGAAGCTATATTTGAAAAAAATGAGAAACGATTGTTAGGCTTGTTCATCACTGCAACCAGATTATTATTTATTGCCAAAGGATCGCAATATTGTAAGAATGCACCCTAGTGGAGAAATTTATAACCAACATTATAGGTATTAATTAATTTCTGATGTCATATGATGCAAATATGTCAATTATATTTTTCTGCAATGTTATTTCCTGGGAAATAATTTGTTTAAGAAAGTGCAAACAGTGTTTTTTGTGATATAATCAATTGCTACAAAAGTTTTTATATTATCTCCCGCAAGCACCATCAGCTGACATTCGTGCACTATATATACAATCTGGTAGCCGTATTTCTTAGAGAGTCAGTCACTGCATTACATGCTATGACCTATTCAGAATGTTAAAAAGGAGACGCTTTCTTTAATATGATAAACTTGTTTGATAAATTCGAGGTGAAAGACGACTGTGATTGGTTGTAATTAAAAAATCATTGAAATGTGATAGGTCATTGAATCCCATTTGAGCCATGAGTTAAATAGTCAATAAAAATCTATTATGATGAGAATTACTATTATTTCATTCATTTTACAACGCTACCTCATTCTACAATTTATGTGATAAATTTATGTTGAGATTTATGTTTATGATCCCACAACACTTCACACAAAAATAGGCAAAATTTATCTATATCCATTTTTTTACTTCATCCATTTATTAAAATTTAAAATGGTTTCTTGACAATTGAAATGACGTGGACTATCTCTCTATTATTACGTGAAACCTGACTTTTATGGAATACAAACCTAGCTTGTCTCGTACAAGCTTCTAATATGCAGAGTCTGTATCTGGGCCCTAGTTTATAGACAATTTCATCTTTCTTTGAGTATACCACTCGTAGGATAATTATAAACATCACAACTAATCTTACTTTCCTATCTCTTAATATAATTATCTGATCATGACAGGACTAGGAACGTGCTCTACAACACTGAAAACTCAGGAACAAGATTATCTCAAGACAGATAAACGATTTGTAATAATCAGACATCAAGATGTTGACTAGAAATATGTTTAATTAGTATTGAATGAAAAACAAACAATATAATTAGCTGTCGAACTTTGAATAAGAACATAATAAATAGAAAATAACCATGAACAGTCGTGATATAAATATAACGTTGGTATGCATAATAAATTATACAAAATTAATCCTTGCATTGTTCACTATAGTGATTAGAGTCTTCATTCATCCAAACAAATACTTTTTCTTGAACAGCTTCTTGACGAAAAGAAAACGGAACTGTCCTCAGCCAGGGGATCTTTCCACGATCCCCGGCGACCTTCCAGGAACCAAACTTGAACTCCGACTGTTAACGAAACATGTCTCCGCGTCTCGGACGTAAGCATCGGCGCACACCAAACCGCGCCGATGACGTAAGGAGGTGGAATAGGAGGGAGTGAGCCATAGAGAAACGGGGGTGAGCAAGGAAGGGAAGAGCACAGAACACAGTCTTTAACAACCACAGAGGAAAACAAGTTACGACACAGTACGTCAACGGCAGTAAATTTTCGTCATCACGGCACTCAATTACGCCGACTTGCATGCAACGATTAAAAAAGTTACACTCTCTGGTTCTGTATGACTTGTCGCAGAGACTGTAACATGTTCATAATGCTTGCATTTGATTCATTTTCAATATCCGCCGTTATTTCCGAACACTTGAATAACCTCTCTTGGCTCCATCTTACTGATATACGTAAATTGCACTCTCCTTTACTTCTTTTCAAGCTTCTGAATTCCTACACTCATAGTTACTTGGCGTTCAGATTTGAGAAGTTATTTTCTACCACAATATTGACACTAGGTCACAAGATAACAGTCTGCTAACAATCCCTCTTCATAGCACTTCCTCTTATTCTAGTTCTTTTACAGTAGCCTCTGCCCGCTCCTGAAATTTCCTTCCTTAAGATACAAAGGGTTGGCGCTCACTTGGCTCTTTTAAGTCACGCTTAGACAAATACATGTTAAATAATAATTAATTTTTCTCGACAACTAAATTTATTCTATTCATTAATAGTTATTTTTTCTATCTGACTTTTCTATCTTGTATATTATATATTTCAATCGTTAACTCTAGATTACTTCAAATATTTTGTAAATAATAATTATATTGCAGACGTACCGTGCATATTTATGTTTATTGTAATTTAGATGTAGGAATAATTTTTGTATTTTTTAAACCTGGTGGAGTGGTAGACAAGGCCTTAAGGCCTTAACTCTGCCAGGTAAAATAAAACTATTATTATCCATCCATAGTAATTCTGCCCGCGGGCAGTTCTTTCACTGCAATCATAGCATTTTCATGCTATGTTTTGCAGCTTTACAACGGAATTGTAGGTGTGGTAGCTTCCCGTTGCAAAGAAAATCAAAGTTTCCTTTCGCTACGCTTTTTTCGTTTATTGTCGATTTTATCGCTGCTCCAACATGAACACCTTAATACAAATTCTTGTTTTTATTTTCTCTAGCGTAGCAGCGCTGCATCACCCTTATCATGTAACATTTGAGAATATGCTGGTAATTTAACATATAACTGTTTAATTAACTGTAATTTATTATTGTTTTTAAAAATTACAGGCGGCCTAGAGAAGAACTGGGGATTGATAAGCCGTTTTCTAACTCTGACGACTAGTATAACTGTACTAGTTCTGTACGCCGCATATTCAGCAGACCTATTTTCTTTTCTGGCAGTACAAATTTATGTGTTGCCTTTCTCTAGTTTGGAAGAACTACTTGAAAGAGGCGACTTCCAAGTCGATGTTACCATTAATTCAGCGCTCTTCACAGAGCTACAAGTGAGTATAAAATACTTAAACTTATCGATTTATACTAACGAACAACGTTGCAGATACTCTACAACTCATAAGTAGTCTTACGTCACGCACACACGCACGCCCGCACACGCGCGCTCGCGCACACACGCACACTAACACACAAACGCACGCGCAAACGCACAAATGCACGCAAGCACGCACGCTCGAACACAAACACGCAAGCACACAAAACACACACACAAACACACACACAAACATACACACAAACACAACACACACATACACATAAAACGCACATAAACAAACACAAACACAACAAAAAACACACAGACACACAAACAAAAACAACAAACACCACACAAACACACACTACACAACACACACACAAACCACACCATACAAGACAAGACCAAACACACCACTACACACAGAAAACACAAAACATACACACAAACACAAAAAACGCACAAAAACAACCACACAAACACATCAAAAACACATACCCACAAATACCACAAAACAAAAACACTCACCACGCAAAACAAACACACGCAAACACACAAAACACACAAACAAACACACACAAAACCACACAAACACAAAAAAACACACACGAAAACGCACGCGCACACACGCAAACAGAACACACGCAAACACACCACTCACGCACACCACACACACACCGCAAAACCACCACACACAACCGCACGCGCACGCAAGAACACACGCACACCTACAATCGCACATACTCACAATCACACACACGCACAATCACACACATGCAAAATCCACACACGCACAATTCCACACACACATACACACACGCACAATCACACGCACGCACAATCACACTCAAACACATTCACGCACATACACATACACGCACGCACACATACAAACAGGCAAGTACATGCACACACATATACGCACACACATACATGCACACACACATGAACGTACACACACGCACTCGTGCACGCAGACACACATACATATGCGTATCCACTCATTCACAAGCGCAAAAACACACTCATACACGCAAATGCATACACGCACACACACATACACGCACACACACATACATGCACACACACACATACATGCATACACACATACATGCACACCACACATGCACGTACACACACGCACTCGTGCACACACACACATACACGCACACATACATATACGTACTCACGCATTCACACCGCTCAAGAACACACACATACACGCTTCACACACATGCACGTACACACACACACGCACACACACATAACGCAACACACACATGCACGGACACCACACCGCAATCAACCCTCGCACACACACATACACTCTCACACACCTTCACGCTCACACACAGCACTTACACACAGCTCAGACACAAACGCCACAACCACACACACACACCCACATACCGCACTCAACGCATTCACACGACGCGTAAACACACACATACACTCTAACACACATGATCGATACCACACACGACACTCATGCACACGCACACATACACGCACATATACGCACTCACGCATTCACACGCGCACAAACACACAACTACAACCGCTCACTACACATGCACGTACTACACCACCACGCACACACACACTCACACACATATACACGCACACACACATATACTTACTCACGAATTCACACGCGCTCAAACACACACATACACGCTCACACACATGCACGTACACACACGCACTCGTACACACACACACACATACATACACGCACACACATATATACGTACTCACGCAATCACACGCGCTCACACACACACATACACGCTCACACACATGCACGTACACACATGCATTCGTACACACACACACACACATACACGCACACACACATATACGTACTCACGCATTCACACGCGCTCAAACACACACATACACCCTCACACACATGCACGTACACACACGCACACGTACACACACACACACATACACGCACACACATATACGTACTCACGCATTCACACGCGCTCAAACACACACATACACGCTCACACACATGCACGAACACGCACACACACATACACGCACACATACACGCACATACACGATCACATACATATTCGTACTCACGCATTAACACGCCCTAAAAACACACACATACACGCTCAAACACATGCACGTTACACACACGCACACACACTTGCACGCACACACACATAGACGTACTCTCGCATTCACACGCACTCAAACAAATCATACACGTTCAAACATAAGCACGTACACACACGCACACACACATGCACGAGAACACACACATATACGTACTCACGCACTCACACGTGCTCAAACACACACATACACGCTCACACACATCACGTACACACACACACCACACACACACAACACACACCACACACACACACACACACACACACACACACACACACACACACACACACACACACACACACACACACACACACACACACACACACACACACACACACACACACACACACACACACACACACACGCAGACACACATATACGTACTCACGCATTCTCACGCACTCTAACACACACATACACTTTCAAACACATGCACGTACACACACGCACACACACATGCACGCACACACACATATACGTACTTTCGCATTCACACGCGCTCAAACACTCACATACACGCTCAAACACATGCACGTACGCACACGCACTCGTTGCACACACACACACACACATACACACACAGAAACACCCACACACACATACACGCACATACACATATACGTACTCACGCATTCACACGCGCTCTAACACTCACATACACGCTCAAACACATGCACGTACGCACACGCACTCGTGCACACACACACACGCACACACCGACACACACATACACACAAACACACATACACACATACACGCACACATACATATACGTACTCTCGCATTCACACGCGCTCAAACACACACATACACGCTCACATAAATGCACGTACACACACACACACACGCGCACACATATATGTACTCACGCAATCACACGCGCTCAAACATCCACATACACGCTCAAACACATGCACGTACACACACGCACTCGTTCACACACACACACATCCACACACACATACACGCACACACACATATACGTACTCACGCATTCACACGCGTTCAAACACTCACATACACGCTTCAACACATGTACGTACACACACGCACTCGTGCACACACACACACACACACACACACCCACATACACACAAACACGCACACATTCATGTACGTACTCACGCATTCACACGCGCTCAAACACTCACATACACGCACACACACATACACGTACTCACGCATTCACACGCGCTCAAACACACGTACACGCTCACACAGATGCACGTACATACACACCCACACACACACACACACCGTACACACACACACACACACACACACGCATACACACACATATATGTACTCACGTTTTCATACGCGCACAAACACACACATACACGCTCAAACATATGCACGCACACCCGCACACACACATAGACGCACATATACATGTACGACCTCACGCATTCACACGCGCTAAAACACACACATACACGCTCACACACATGCACGTACACACACGCACTCGTGCTCACACACACACATACACGCACACACACATATACGTACTCACGCATTCACACACGCTCAAACACACACATACACGCTCAAACACACGCACGTACACACACGCTCTCGTGCACACACACACACACACACACACGCTCACACAAACGCCCACACACGCACATTCACGCACACATATATATATGTACTCACGCATTCACACGCGCTCAAACACACACATACAAGCCAACGCACATGCACGTACACACACACACACACACACACACACACACACACACACACCACACACACACAAACACACACACATAAACACACACACGCACATACATGTACACACACATACATGTACTCACGCATTCACACGCGCTCGGAACGCACATACACGCTCAAACATATGCACGTAGACACACGCACTCGTGCACACACACTACCACACACACACACACACACACACACACATACACACACACACACACACACACACACACACACACACACACACAACACCACACACACACACACGTACTCACGCATTCATACGCGCTCAAACATACAGATACACGCTCACGCACATGCACGTACACACACACAAACACACACACACATAAACACACACACATACATGTACACACACATACATGTACTCACGCTTTCACACGCGCTGAAACACACACATACACGCTCAAACACATGCACGTACACACACGCACTCGTGCATACGCACACCCAATCACGCACACACACATACACACGCCCACACGCACATACACGCACATACACATATACGTCCTCACGCATTCACACGCGCTCAAACACACGCACACACCCTCACATATGCACGTACACACATCACACACACACACACACATACACGCACCCTCACATATACGTTCTCACGCATTCACACGCGGCCAAACACACACATACACGCTCAAACACATGCACGTACACACACACACTTGTGCACACACACCCGCACACACACATACACGCACACATACATATAAGTACTCACGCATTCACACGCGCCTAAACACACACATACATGCTGAATCACACGTACGTACACACACGCACTCGTGCACGCACACACATACACGCAAACACACAATATACGTACTCACGCATTCACACGCACTCAAACACACATATACGCTCACACACGTGCACGTACACACACGCACTCGTGCACACACACATGCACGCACACACACATATACGTACTCACGCATTCACTCGCGCTCAAACACACATATACACGCTCACACACATGCACGTACACACACACACATACACGCTCACACACATGCACGTACACACACGCACTCGTGCACGCACACACATACACTCACACACACATACACGCACACACATATACGTACTCACGCATTCACACGCACTCAAACACACATATACACGCTCACACACGTGTACGTACACACACGCACTCGTGCACACACAAATGCACGCACACACACATATACGTACTCACGCATTCACACGCGCTCAAAAACACCATATACACGCGCACACACGTGCATGTACACACACGCACTCGTACACACACATGCACGCACACACACATATACGTACTCACGCATTCACACGCGCTCAAACACACATATACACGCGCACACACGTGCACGTACACACACATATACGTACTCACGCATTCACACGCGCTCAAACACAATATTAAACACGCGCAAACACGTGCATGTACACACCAAGCACTCGTGCACACACACATGCACGCACACACACATATACGTACTCACGCATTCACACGCGCTCAAACACACATATACACGCGCTCACACATGCACGTACACACACGCAGTCGTGCATACACACATGCACGCACACACACATATACGTACTCACGCATTCACACGCGCTCAAACACACATATACACGCGCACACACATGCACGTACACACACACATATACACGCTCACACACGTGCACGTACACACACGCACTCGTGCACACACACACATGCACGCACACACACATATACGTGCTCACGCATTCACACGCACTCAAACACACATATACACGCGCACACACATGCACGTACACACAAACACATATACACGCTCACACACGTCCACGTACACACACGCACTCGTGCACACACACATGCACGCACACACACATATACGTACTCACGCATTCACACGCGCTCAAACACACATATACACGCGCACACACATGCACGTACACACACACATATACACGCTCACACACGTGCACGTACACACACGCACTCGTGCACACACATGCACGCACACACACATATACGTACTCACGCATTCACACGCGCTCAAACACACATATACACGCGCACACACATGCACGTACACACACACATATACACGCTCACACACGTGCAGTACACACAAGCACTCGTGAACACACACATGCACGCACACACACATATACGTTAATCACGCATTCACACGCGCCTCAAAACACACATCTACACGCGCACACACATGCACGTACACACACACATATTACACGACTCACACACGTCCAGTACACACACGCAGTCGTGCACACACACATGCACGCACACACACATATACGTACTCACGCATTCACACGCGCTCAAACACACATATACACGCGCACACACATGCACGTACACACACACATATACACGCTCACACACGTGCACGTACACACACGCACTCGTGCACACACACACATGCACGCACACACACATATACGTACTCACGCATTCACACGCACTCAGACACACATATACACGCGCACACACATGCACGTACACAGAAACACATATACACGCTCACACGTCCACGTACACACACGCACTCGTGCACACACACATGCACGCACACACACATATACGTACTCACGCATTCACACGCGCTCAAGCACACATATACACGCGCACACACGTGCACGTACACACACGCACTCGTTCACACACACATGCACGCACACACACATATACGTACTCACGCATTCACTCGCGCTCAAACACACATATACACGCGCACACACATGCACGTACACGCACGCACTCGTGCACACACACATACACGCATACACACGTATACGTACTCACGCATTCACACGCGCTCAAACACACATATACACGCTCACACACATGCACGTACACACACACACATACGCGCTCACACACATGCACGTACACACGCGCACTTGTGCACACACACACATACACGCACACACACATATACGTACTCACGCATTCACACGCGCTCAAACTCACATATACATGCGCACACACATGCACGTACACACACGCAGTCGTGCACACACACATACATATACACGCACAAATACATACATGCACACACTCATGCTTGTACACACACGCACTCGTGCAAACACACTCACACACACACACATACACAGACATTCATATACGTGCCTAAACATTCACATGCGCACGAACACACCCTGACACACACATATATATATACGTACTCAGACATTCGCACGCGCACAATCACACACATACACGCACACACGCATTCATACACATATACACAAACACACACGTACACACGCGCAAGCAAACCCATTTATTTATTACTGAATTTATCCAGAATGCAGTGGTTTTCCGTCACTCTCTAGAAATTCTCTTCTGCAATTGTAGGGGTTTAACATCCTCATCTGTCTAATTTCCAGTTCACTCTAACTTCTACTCACACCGTCCGTCTAACCTTCTTAGATCTTCCTTTTCTTGTTTTCCTGTCTATTTTCCATTCCAAGATCTTCTTAGGGATTCTATTATATATCATCCTCTTGATATATATATATAAATAAATAAATAAATAAAAATATATATATCCGGTTTAATCAAGATCCCGTTAAGGTTTAACAAATTGTTATATTGCTGTAACAATTTAACAGAACATTAATTTCAGGGACATGCATTATTTTAGGAATGCATGCTAAATTAACACTCTCTTTCCCTTGCGTTAAACGTTTACACATTGTTATCGGGTCGAAATTTAAGTGTAAGTCGGCAAAGAATTCTTCTATTTTTGAAATTTGTCTCATTTTGAGAAACATAAAAAAATATGGTTGGTATTACATTCACCTGCCCATTATTGTTATTTATTTTGATATATATGCATATGCACACAGTTACACACACTTGATTTCGTTGAATTGCCACAAGTGAGCCATTGTCATTTCAATTTATGTTTGTGACACTTTCTAGATTTCAATAACATTTTGCATAACATTGTTAGTAAAACGAAAACACTGTGACATTAAAATTTTAGCATATTGTTAAAAAGAAAGATGTTAGTGTACTTTTAACATCTTAATGTTGAGTGATTCCGGGTTATGTGGCCGTGGTCCATAGTTGGTGTTGATACCAGACGTTTCGCCCTCAACTGCGGAGGGCCCAGTAGTAGCGAATTTTTTCATGGAGAAATTCGAAGAAGAAGCACTAAAAACAGCTCCCAAGTCTCCAGAACATTGGTTTCGCTATGTTGATGACACATTCGTAGTATGGAGACATGGCAGTGAAGAATTGGAACGTTTCTTTCAACACCTTAACAGCAGACACAACAAAATACAGTTCACAATGGAAAAAGAAGACAATGGAAGACTTCCTTTCCTGGATGTTCAAATAATAAGGACTGGCAATGGGGAAATTCAACATACAGTTTACAGAAAACCTACACACACAGACCGATATCTGCACAAAGACTCTAACCACCATCCAAGACAAAAGCGAGGTGTCATTAAGACACTGTTCGACAGAGCGACTAAGTTATGCCAACCACAACACCTTAAACAAGAACAACACCATCTGTTCAATTGTTTCCAGAAAAATGGCTACACATCCAAGGAAATAAGACAAACCATACATCCACGAAGACAGCATGTCAGAATGGATAACACACCCTCAACCAGCATAGCCTACTTACCATATGACAAAGAGTCACAGATCGTATCGGAAAAACTCCTACGAAAATACAACATAAAACAGTTTACAGACCTACAAGAAAAAATAGAAGACTGCTTCGCTGAGCTAAGGATCCTCGGCCACCTCTCCCACTTGCGGCGTATATCGACTTCCTTGTTCGTGTGGTAAATCATATATAGGGACCACGAAAAGAAGTATAGCCACCCGTTTATCAGAACACAAAAGAAACTGCAGACAAGGAGAAATGGATAAATCAGCTGTAGCAGAACATGCCATTATGAATGGACACCAGATTCTATTCGACGATACACAAGTTTTGCCACAACTTCCTACTATTTCCCTAGATTATACCGAGAGGCTATAGAAATATACAAGCATAAGGGAAATATTAACAGAAAAGAGGAAGGTATCAAACTCTCTAAGGCCTGGTTTCATACACTAGAAAATAAATGCATTAACACCAGTGACAACAAGGAGACGACCATTAGCCAATCAGCAAGAGCCACGCCCGCTCACCCTGCACCCACCACTAATACAACGTCCTCTACGTCCACAGCGCTCATTCTAAGTAGATCTTCCGACCAGGAAACACGCCTAGAAGCACCCGCCACTGAAGATGCCCTCCGCAGTTGAGGGCGAAACGTCTGGTATCAACACCAACTATGGACCACGGCCACATAACCCGGAATCACTCAACATTATGATTACCGGCCGTGAAAGCCTGCATTCAACTTTTAACATCTGTTGATGAAACCGGTCCATAAAGAAAAAAACTCTATTATTCACATTCTATTTAATCACATTTAAAAATTAACATGTTTATAATGAAACTCAAATTTAAAAAAAAAACGCATTTTATCAGACTTCCCATAATAGTTTGGGAGTTATAAACTACATGAGAGAACAATTCATTTAAATCTTTATATGCAAAAATTAACGTATGTGAGTCTGCCTTTTATGCACCCAAAACTAATTGACCTATATGAATGGGTTTATACCATCATTTAGAGATTTTTTTGGACTTATATAACATATTACCGGACGTAGGCTACTATAGGACCGGAGCTACATCGTGCAGTAAGAAAGTTGCGTTTTGGACGCTTAAATGGCTTACGCTGCCTAAATCATAACGAATACACCAAATTAATGAACACAGAATTGAATATATATATATATAAAAAATCTACAAAAAGTCCGCGACAGCATGCGTTTTTCTCTTACGGATAACTCACAATAACTATTTTTGTCTTTCATTGATCCAAGAAGATCGAGACAAGTACGTAGATTCATGTGCAAGCATAGCGGCACATGGCGGGTATTATTTTACGGATAACTCTTAAAAACGAATTTTGTCTTTAAGCTCATTTATGCCAAGAAGATCGAGATAAGTAGATTCCCGAACAACACCGGGTAATCAGCACGGGGAATCTTAAAATAATTAAGATATACATTTATAATTATTTTTCATTTTACTTATTCAACTAAACATAAAATCACATTAATTTTCAATTGTTTAGGCGTAGCAGAGCATGCCGGGTATTAGCTAGTATATATATACACACAGGGTGTTGGAAAAAAATCGATAACGGAGGTGAGGTAGTATATTGAGATATGTTGATAATTTCTTAATAGGTACCAAGGTCCGGAAATGATGCGTTTTCACACTGTGACTAGTTAATTATATCTCAAGATCAGTGTTAGTTCCAAGGATTTGAAGACTCATTACTTGACAACACCTCACCTATGATACGCAGCTGCAACATGACAGAGCTCCAGCTCATTTCGATGCCAATGTGAGGAGACATTTGGATACCACGTATCCAGGTCGAGGGGAACCTGTCCTATGGCCTCCGAGATCACTTGATCTTAACCCTCTCGACTACCTTTTGAGGGGCGACATGAAACAGTCTGTTAATCAGACACCAGTAGAGTCACGTATGGATCTTATAGCACGAATCCACGCTGTTGCAGAAATAATTCAAACGAGTTCAGGCGTATTTTAACATGTGACTCAATCACTTCACCGCCGATGTACGCTCTGCAACTATATTTTGAAAACCTTGACGTGACTGTGACAGTGTTGTCAATTTCTGAGCCTTAAAATCCAACTAACGAGACTCTTGTGAAGTTAGCTACTCATAGTGTGAAAACGCATAATTTCCGGACATTGGTACCTTATTAAAAATGATTATCATATCTCAATATACCATCTCACCTCCGTTTCGGTGTATTTTTGCAATACCCTGCATATATATATATATATATATATATATATATATCTGTATGTGTATGTATGTGTGTGTGTGCCGTTAACGCTCTAGCGGCCGCAACTTTTGTAATAGAATCCAAACAAGGCGTGGGCCTATACCAATTAATTAATACAAGTAAGGTCGAAATCGTTTGCTAGCAAAATCAGACGATTAAGCGTAGATTACGGTACCAGAAATGAAAATTTATAAATCGCTCTAGCAGTCGCAATTTTCGATGTTTCACAGCCAAACTTGTAGGCTCTGTATGGTTTTAAAGTAAACCGGGGAACACATCAAACTGTATAATATAACCAACTTTATAGGTTATTAAATATTTTAGGAAACAACTCTGTAAAATGATTTTTTCAAAACACAATTATTGATCATACAAATTATCAAATGTGTGGTTCGAAGTAATCTATTAATTATTTACTATATTCAACGTATTTATTCGAGAGTCAGTCACTGCAAACTAATGCCATGACCTGCTCAGAATATTAAAAAGGAGGAGCTTTCTTTAACGTGATAAAGAGAAGTAGATAAAAATCGAGGTGGAACACGACTGTCATTGGTTGTAAAACAAAATTCAATGAAATGTGATTGGTCATTGACTACCATTTGGGACATGAGATAAATAGCCAAAGAAAATACAACATTCCAAGAAAGCCTAAAAACGATACAAGTATAAAAATCAGTATTTTTTCGTAATGTGTGTCTTTCTTTTTTTTTTGCTCTAATCATTGATATAGATAATTCATTTCGATTCAATCAATGACATAGCTTATTTATTTCAATTTAATAATTTATTTGGCTTATTTATTTAAAGCGTGTTGTACAGTGTTATTTACATTAAACGTAGTTTTTTTTAAGAATGTGTCATCCTTTTGCCTAACCCACATTAGATGTGGTAGTTTACCTAAATGCTAAGTGGCACTTAGCCACTGCCGTGATTGGTTTGTCGCAAACTATACCATACAATGTAATTAACTCTTTTTTCTTTGGTTTTCCTACAAGAAGTTTCCATGTACCTCTTTTATGCTCCATCCGTGCCACATGTCCTGCCCACGCAGCCTACAAGACTTAATTACATCTGATTTCCCATAAAGATCATGTAGCTCACTGTTATGTAATCTGTTCTATTGATTGTTTGTGTCTCTTTGGTCCAAAATGTTTCCTAAAAATATTCTCAAATACCCATAATCTTTTTTTCCTCGCTTAAAGTATTGATTGTTTGTGTCTCTTTGGTCCAAAATGTTTCCTAAAAATATTCTCAAATACCCATAATCTTTTTTTCCTCGCTTAAAGTATTGATTGTTTGTGTCTCTTTGGTCCAAAATGTTTCCTAAAAATATTCTCAAATACCCATAATCTTTTTTTCCTCGCTTAAAGTATTGATTGTTTGTGTCTCTTTGGTCCAAAATGTTTCCTAAAAATATTCTCAAATACCCATAATCTTTTTTTCCTCGCTTAAAATATTGATTGTTTGTGTCTCTTTGGTCCAAAATGTTTCCTAAAAATATTCTCAAATACCCATTATCTTTTTTTCCTCGCTTAAAATAAGAATCCATGTTTTGCAACCAAACAAGAAAACTGGGAGAATAAAAGTTTTATAACATACATTTTAGGTTTAACGTAAAGAAGTTTGATTGAGAAGAGTCCCTGTAATGCGTAATAGCATGCATTTCCAGTATTGAGCCTATGTTTAATTTCTTTCTGCATTCCATTTCTATTTGTAATTATTGTTGCTAGGTATTTGAATTCAACAATTGCAGTGGAAATAATAATTGGTTTAATTTCACGTATCTTTATTTACGTTTGTTCCCAGGAAACATCAAATCCTGTGCTGAAAAATATATATGAGAAATATGTTAAAAATAATCAACACCT
This sequence comes from Diploptera punctata, assembly GCA_030220185.1. Taxonomy (NCBI): domain Eukaryota; kingdom Metazoa; phylum Arthropoda; class Insecta; order Blattodea; family Blaberidae; genus Diploptera; species Diploptera punctata. The sequence continues at coordinate 159,270 of JASPKZ010001594.1, read as the reverse complement.
TCCTACACATGCTTTGTCTGGACTAAATGGCGTTTGCAATAGAAACAGATACGCTTTTGTGACATCAGATTTAATAGCCAACTTCATGCTGAAGAACCTGACCTGTAGTATTGCTAATGTACCAGGAAAGCTTATGAAGGAGATACTTGCGTTAGCTTTCACCAAGAACAGTTCTTATCTGGACATTTTCAATCAAAAGTAAGTCATACCACACATGTGAAATCAAATATATGAGAGGCCATGGATGCTATAAATTAATCATTTCCATTTTGAGAGCATTGAAGGCCATTCACACATTATACAATTAACCGGCTAAGCGCCATAAAAAAATATTTTGATGCCATCTGTTGCACTGGCTCATTAAGTAGGCCTCTAAATGTACGCACACTTATGGCGCCAAATCTTTACACATAGCCTTATTATTAAAGACAAATGTAAACGCCATCAGTCCTATCAGAGATTATATGTTTTGTAACGAACGGCTATGAAACCATACCTTTGTAAATGCTAATATAAATTTTGCATCATGCAACTAAGCGTCAAATATTAACGCTCTTAGAATGTTGATGCATAACTGTCAAACAAGGAAAATAACTAGCAATATCCAGTATTGTTGGTTTGGCGCTGTAATATATAGTGAAGATTGACTTAAACTTTAAAAGTATTTTCCTCGAAACTTACATAATGACGCATAGCCGGTTGATACATAACACTGTCTAATTAATTAATTAATCTACTTTGTTGTTAAATTAATTATATTATAATAAGGGGCTATTGCACTCACCTCGTCCTCATATTTCTGAGAACATTTAGAGACTCATGACTGGAAAAATGGAACGTCAAGCCAATGTCTTTGTTTTAACAACTAACTAGCCAAGCGCTGCTACACCTAAATTAATTAAACGTGTTTTTATGTTTAGTTAAATAAAAGTAATAATAATTATAAATTTATATCCTAATTATCACTTTAGCGGTTGTTTGGTCGGGTTAAAGGTAAATTGCCCGGTAATTCGCTCGTTTTAAGGTAGATTCGTCGGTTTAAGGGCAATTTTATCGTTTTAGAGGTAGCTTGATCGGTCTACGGATATTCGCTCGTTTTAGAGGTAGTTTTAAAAGTTCGGTTTTAACTGACAATTTGTGCGTTATAAAGAGAGGCCATTTCATCGGTCTTTTTGTAGTAGTTTGGTGGGGTTGGTGGACTTTTTTAGATGATGTTCTTGTGCTTAGGTTAGGATCGTTCGGGCCAGGGATCGGTCAGGTTTAGGTGAGGTGGGTTTTGATTAGGTTAAGTTCGGTTAGGTTAGGTTTGTAGTTACGTTCGGTTCTGTCAAGGTTAGGTTAGGTCAGGATTAGGTCCGAGTTTGGATTCTGGTCCGATTTTGGGTTTAGTTTGGGTTTCAGTTTTGAGTTCAGTTTTTTTTCCGTTTTGCGGTTTGGAGTTTTGATGTTTGTTTTGGATTGGGTTTTTGGTTTAGGTTTGGATTCGGATGGGGATTCTGGTTAAGTTCAGGTTTGGCTTTGGTTAGGTTAGGTTTATGTTTGATAGGCCAAGATTGTTGGGTTTGGTTGGGTTAGTGTACGTTCGTGTTAGGTTCGTTTAGTGTAGTTTAGTAAGGTCATTTTAGTTCAGTGTAGGTTTAGTTTTGGTTCGTTTAGGTTCGGTTTACATTCGGTTATGTTCAGGTAAGATCAATTAGGTGAGATTAGTAATGTTTAGGTTAGGTTCAGGTAGTTGGGTTAGGTTAGACAGGTTGGTAGGTTAGTTCGGTAGTTTCAGGTAGTTTCAGTGAGGCTCAGTTGGTTCAGTTGGTTCAGTGTTTGGTTCGGTTTAGGTTGAGTAGGTTCAGTTAGATTAATTTAGGTTGAGGTTAGATCAGATTTGTAGGACTAGGTTAGGTTGGTTCAAGTTAGGTTGAGACTAAGTTCAGGTAGGTTCAGTTAGGTTGAACTAGGTCAGGTTAGGTTACGGCTATGTTCCAGTTAGGTCAGGTTAGTTTCAGGTGAAGGTAATGTTAGTTAAGGTGGGTTATGTAGTTCATGTAGGTTCAGGTTAGTTTAGTTTAGGTTAGGCTAGGTTCCGGTTTGGTTCAATTACGTTTAGGTTAGTTTCAAGTTGGTTCAGATTGGTCAGGGGTATGTTCTGGTTAAGTTCAGGTAGGTCAGGGAGTTTCAGGCTATGTTATGTTAGATTCAGGTATGTCAGCTACGTTTAGGTTAGGTTCAGGCTGGATAAAGTTAGGTTCAGGTAGGTTAGGCTAGGTTCAAGTTGGTATCAGGTTAGGTTAAGGTTCGGTTCAGGTAAGGTCATGTTAGGTCAGATTAAGTTAGTGTTATGTTCCGGTTAGTCAGGTTAGTGAGGTTCGGTTAGGTTTAAGTAGATTCAGGTCGTTCCAGGATATTTCAGTTTCGGTTCAATTAGGATCAGCTTGTCCAGTTTGGTTCATGTTAGGTTCATATAGGTTTAGGTTCGGTTTCAATTTAGGTTGATGAGGTTCGTATTAGGTTCAGGTTGGGTTCAAGTTAGTTCATTTTAGGTCACGATAGGTTCAGGTTAGGTTCCGGTTATCTTCATGTTAAGTTCAAGTTAGGTTCAGGTTAGATTCAGGTACATCATATTAGGTTCTGGCTGGTTCAGGCTAGCCTTTGATTGGTTCAGGCTAGGATCTAGTTAGGTTCAGGTTAGATTAGGTGGTTTTGCTAAGTTCAGATTAAGTTAAGGTTTGGTTCAGGCTTTTTTCAGGTGATTTCAGGTATGTTCTGGTTAGGTTCAGTTTGGTTCAGGTTAGGTTTAGTTTAGGTTCAGGTAGTTTCATGTTGTGTTAGTTGTTTCTAGGTTTAGTTTGGGTTTTAGTAGTTTTAGGTTAGGTTCATATAGGTCAGGCTATGTTGAAATGAGTTTAGGTTTAGGGTTCAGTTATGTTATGTTAGTTCAGTTAGATGTTTCAGCCAGGTTCAAGTAGGTTAGTTAGGTTAGGTCGTTTGGTCAGTCAGTTTGGTTAGGTTGGGTTTTCGGTCTAGGTTTGGTTCAATTGGCTTAGTTTAGTTCGTATCCTAGAGGGTCAGGTAGGTTATTTTAAGCGTCCAAAAGCTATTTTTTTTCATCTACCAAATGTGATTTTAAAGGTGTAAGAGTCAGTTCACAACTCTCTTATATCTATGTCATTTGGGAACATCCTGAAGATTTTGCCAAAAAGCCCTATTCAATCGGATTGAATGGTATTGCAGCGCATAAAATACAAACAAAGAAACAAACATTCATTTTTATATATTAAATAAATAGTGAGTCGTGAAATCTCACCTCATACTCCGTGATCTTTAAGCATGGAACCGCAGTTTCGAGAGGCAGCCCCCTCATCTTCAGCCATCTTTACTACTGTTGAATTTAGGTCTACACCTTCATCTTCAAAGTTGCCATCTGGCGTTGATCAAAATTCAACAGTCGTAGAGATGGCTGAAAATGAGAGGAATTCATCTCGAAACTGCATATCACGGAGATTAACTTGAAAACCTCATAATGTTATTTTCCATAATTCATTTATAAAATAATGTCTTTATTACTTCCTATAATGAATGACAAGTCTAAAAAATTTATTTTCTTCCAAGCGCTCCCTTTCCACTAGCTAATCCGAGCACACGCCCTTCTATGCACGTGGCGAAATAAATATTGACAGAGTTGCCGTATTTTCCAGTATACAAACAAAGTGTGACAGAAACTGAAGATATATATCAAAAAGAAAAACGCTGACAACCTGGCAAAATTTCAATGGCTGGCACTAATGAGAGTTTGCCGACATGTCGCCTTTGTTGAATGATCTCTCTCTTTGGGCCGGCTTGAGGAGAAAGATTTATGACAGCTTGGAAGAAAATATCTTAAGACTTGTCCCAATGTATACTATATTTTATATACTGCACTGAAGAACACGTCCGTCACGCAGGAACTACGTAAATTAAAATAATTCCTTAGTAGGTCGAATTTATAGCCCCTTATTCTGGTTTATCGTACTGTCAGTTATAACATGAACTGCGGTCAAGAAGTAAAGCAGAGGACAGCAATGGCAAAATATGCTTTTAACAAGAAGAGAAGCGTTTTCTGCGGACCTTTGGCAAAAGAATTACGGAAGATGCTAGTGAAGTGCTTTGTGTGGAGTGTAGCAATGTATGGTGCAGATACTTGGACATTACGATGGAATGACCAAAAAACGACTGGAAGTTTTTGAGATGTGGATATGGAGAAGGATGGAACGTATAAAATGGACAGACAAAATTAAAATGAAGATGTGCTAGACAGAGTGGTGAAGGAAGAGAACTCTGCTGAACTCATAAAGGAAGAGGAAAAGGAATTTGATTGACCATTGCTAAGAAGAAAGAAACTGCCTGCTGACGGATGTCCCTAGAAGAATGGTCAACGGAAAAGAAAATATAGGCAGAAAGCAGAAAAAAATATATCAGATGATAGACAATATTAAAAATAAATGTTAATTAAATAAAAAAAAAACGCAGTTTTATTTGATTTTCATATATATATATATATATATATATATATATATATATTTATAAAATTGAAAATAAAATAAAAACTACGTTTTATTTTATTTTTTATTTAATAATAAATATAGATTTTCATTCAAGGTAAACACCAAACTCAATTGATTATTTAAAATAAATGGTTTGTATGCGGATACAAAAAGGAAAGCTGAGTTAAGAAAGAGTGGAGAATGCTGAGTTTGCAGTAAAGACCTGCTCTTGGGCAGAACACTATATATGTATTAATGTATTCTGGTTTACGGAATATATATATTTATTTTGTTAAATGGGAGAAACTTAATTTCTGATCCCAGTTTATTTAAAAGTGTCGGACTGGAGTAGAAATAAATCATGCTTAACCCTATGTTATTAACTCATTACCTAAGTATGGTATATTGTTGTATAATTTAAATAATATCCCCATTCTTTTTTTCCATTACCTTATTAAAATAAACGTATGTATCCTATAGGATACTTTGCCAATTTAAGAGTTAATTAATTTATGTAGTGGACATCGCGACGAACATGGCGGTTGCTAGAGGAAAAATGTTTAATTTCGGGTTTCAGGTAAACCCACTTCTAATTGTCAGATTTCGTCGATTTTTGGAAAATACCTTCGTCGGTTTATTTTAATGGAATACAGTGAGTTTCGTTTGAAACATCGAACATTTATTGTGACTTCTAGAACGATTTTTAAATTTAGTTTCAGCAGAACTCATACATCTAATGACCTGATTTTGCTGATTAACGAAACTCGACCTTACTTTTTACATTATGGATGTGCCAAGTTTGGTTTTGATTGGAACAGAAAACTGAGGACCCTAGTCGTTTTAAGTCCTTTAAAAAAAATATTAATACTGAAAAATATAACACGTTTATTCTCGAAGTATATATATTGATGCCGAAACCTGGACTCTTACTTTAAGGAAGAGGACAAGGAAGGTACGAGATTTGAGAATCAAGTCTTAGGAGCATTTTTGGAACAAAGAGAAATGAACAGCATGTGAATGGAGAAAACTACAAAATATATAGATAGATAGGTTTTTTATTGTCACCAACACAAACGCACATGTATTGACGTCATTAGTAGGTAATGTTAATTTCCCCGGTGTCTCGACCAATCAATGCTAAAATATTCGTGAACACTTTAGAGAGGATTCAAAGTTCAATACTGATTTAATGATTATTTTAAATTTTGAAACAGGATGATTCTTTTATTTGTGGGGGTTGGAAAACCCAAACCACGTTTGTCGACTACCATTTTGTGGGCAAGAGAAAGAACCACGCTCTACTACCAATAATCGGGATCGGGTTTGTTTACTGCGGTCTCTATTACTGTGGATCTGATTTCCTGCAAGGTATCAATCAGGAAGTTGCTTGCCTTGGCCCCATAGAAGGCAGCAATTGATTCATCTTCTCTCTCTGATATATTGACATAGAAAAATCATGATTCTCTAAATACATAGAGTGAGTGAAGAAAGATAATATGTCTTCAGAAAGCAAACAGGCATAATAGTAAAGGAGCTGGGAATAGTTTCCTACTTGAGTGGACTTTCCGTCCAGGGATTGTAAACAAAATACGTATACATTAATGAAGAAGAAGGGAGAAGTTGTTTAAAAAGATGGACATTTAATTATACACAAGTTATCTGAAAAAAAAGATAAATTAACAAAAATATAATTGTTACTATCATACAAACCAAAAATAGCAATGTAAAATAAATAAATGACGATACTCTACATAAGAAAAAAAAAAACACACCATACCTCACGCAAACACTCATACTTGCGTCCGAAAATCAGGGACAACTTTCTTCTCTGGCCTGCCGGGACTAACTAAACCAGGCCTCTCTCGGCCCTCAGACTAGCTTTGTTCTATTAGAATTCCAGTCGAATCGCGACCTGGATGCGGGATTCAAAACCTTGAATATGCTTGAACAAACTAAAACGATGACTGCTTGAATGATCGAATGATCAACGTTCTGTCAGTGCACCACGTATATGAAGGGTTCGAGGTAGGGGTACGAGGGGAGATGCGCCGTAGACATGCGCGCACAGGTAAGGGGTAAAGAGGGGAGAGTGGGGGAAACTACCAGGGGGGAGAAAAGGATATTGGCATAGTTCATAAATATTCCAGTTTAGGGAGGGGAACGAAGCTACATAATTAGCCGAAAAACACACTTTCGGTCAATATCCTCTGGAAGAGAATTAAACATGTTCACTGATACCACCTCCTAACTGTTTGGAGTTTTGCATAAATTACATTTATTTAAATATATATTGTTATTATCCTCGTTGTGATGAGTTAAGAAAGGATTATACAGCACGTATTTGTGTAAATTCTTTTTTATATAAATTAAGACACTAAGAACGTACATTGATGCCAGAGTAGGAATTCCTAATTTCATGCAAAGTGGTTTACAGTTGGAATTCTATTATTTTTTACACTAATTATTGATAATAGCTCTTTTCTATAATAAAAAGTTTGTTTTTAATAATTTTGGTTGCCCACAATAAAATTCTATAGTTCACATGCCTGTAAATATGAATGTAATAAACCGTTAATAATATTTCATATCTAAATTTTGAGTTAGGACTCTCAACATTAATAAATTTTTACTTAGTTTGCTGGCAATATGATCAATATCAGATTTCCATGCTAAATCAGAGTCAAGATAAATGCCTAGAAACTTAACATTTGAATTAAAAATTCTACTTAAGTTAAATTTAATATCAACTGTTTTACTTGTTGGAAGTTAGTTAAAATTACACCAATCTTGTAATTTTAAAGAAAAAGTCTATTTTGAAGAATGTCATTATTTTTACAATGTACATTAATAGCTATATCATCAGGAAATATATATGTCTCGAGACATTAATCTTTTATACTCTCAGGAAGATCATTAATATAAATTAGAAATAAAACTGGTCCTAACACAGAACCTTGTGGGACACCATAATTAACCTGTTTACATTTTGACATTTTATTATTCAAGCAAACAGACTGTATTTTACTTAAATACGAAAATATTAATTTCGTACTTAAATTTTCAAAACCATAATATATTAATTTATGCCTAAGAATATCATGATATATTGTGTCGAAGGCCTTACTGAAATCATAGAAACGTCCACATACTAAATTATTATTTTCAAAAGCGTCTAAAGTTTGCTTAACAAAATTTGTTATAGCATCCACCGTACTTCTGTCTGCTCTATAGCCAAATTGAGAAGAGGAGAATAATAGATTTTTTCAAAGTACCGGTATTCAATGATTTTATATACTGAACTACATGGTCTTTATAGGAAGCCATGTATAATAATAACAGTTAAGTCTTGTAGACTGCGATGGGCAAGACATGTGGCAGGAATGGGGAATGAAAGAGGTGCACGGAAGCGTCTTGTAGGAAAACCTGAGGAAAAACGCCCAGTTGGTAGACCAAGAATGAGGTGGTAGAATAACATTAGCCATGATTTGAGGGAAATGGATTGTGCGGGGCATGAATGGAAAGCATTGACTCAGGTTAGAGATGTATAACTTATGTCCGCGCGGCCATTAACCTACGGGTTCGATAGAGCCAGAGAGTTAGCAGGAGCGTTAAAAGACCACCACACACACAACACACACACACACACACACACACACACACACACACACACACACACACACACACACACACCACACACACACACACACACACACACACACACACACACACACACATACACACAAATTTTGGTCATGATCATTTTCGGTGTCTACTAGATAGAATGGGCGAATATATAATATGTATATATATTTTTTTTCCAGGCCGCGGTGGACTAGTGGTTATGCTCCTTGCCTCTGGTCCCGAGGGTCGCGGGTTCAAACCCGGCCGGGGTCGATTGATTATTTTAGGATGGAAAAATCCAAGGAGTCCTCCGGGAGGGACTTTAAGCCGTGGGTACCGAGTCTGAAGATTTTCAGGCTCGTAAAAGATTCTTAAGCCTGAATGAAAAGGCCCTCTAAGTAAAATTTGCCGAATTTTCCCGTCCTAGTACTACGTTGGTTTCCTAGATGTCAATATGAGGCGGAACGCTGACCATGGACCACTCAAATGTAATACGAAAACAAATGTAACTAAATTAGTATGGTTCAAATTCTTCCCTGTAGGGGAGAGCGCCTAAATCTCTGTTAAGGGAAACATGGGCTTACAAGCAAAATATATATTTCTCAAAAACCTGTTTTCGAAAACAAACTTAATAGCTGAAATTCCTTCGAACTTCGCTAACAATTTATAATGTTTTTTTTTTGTTTAATGTCTCAGGTTGTCATTTCGACAATTCTGGTGTTCTCTCCTGGCATTGGCGTAATTGTAACCCACTTCTGAAGTTGGGGCGCCTGGAAGGCGGAGTTACGTTACCCCGATGATATGATGGGTGTTGGTGATAGTGGTGCGCAGGAGAGTTTTTAATCCTAAACTATATCTAAATTCCAGATCATGGGCAACCACAGGAATAATTCCCTTTAAGGAAAAAATCTTATGATTTGACCGGGAATCGAACGCGGGACCTCATGAACGGTAGTCAGAAACGCTGACCACTAGCCCATGACAATTTATAATGTAATTGTCGCAAGACATTTAATTGTTCAACTCCAGGTACCAGTGAGACCGTAATTTAATAATCATATATTGATATGACCGAGTTGTGTGAGCTCAGAAAATAGCGCGACCTCCTCATGATTTGCCGGCTGGAGGTCGAGTCTCAGTGGGGGGGGGGGATTTTTTAAATCTCAAGCTATCTAAATTGGCAAGTACGATTTACAATCACTAATTTAACACTTAATACTCGATTCTATTCAGTTATAAAAAAGTAACACTGTTATTGTTTGATGGTGACATTAAGTCTAGAGATGCGTTATGCTTTTCGAATTGAAACTTCTTTCCGTCACAACTCGGCCTACAAAACACACACGTACCTATGTTCAAATCTTTTCTATACACATTAAGTCATAGGATTAATAAGACACGGATACGGATACATTAAAAAAAGACCGCAATAAACCACCCATCTGCCGTTTGTACAGCTAAATAAAATTATCTATAACTCGACAAAGTAATAATAATAATAATAATAATAATAATAATAATAATAATAATAATAATAATTGTATTGTAAGCCTATGTTTTCCCTTTACAGAGATATAGGCGCTCTCACCCTACAGGGAAGAATTTGAACCATACTAATTTTAGTTACACTTGTTTTCGTATAGATGTTATTTTGAGTGGTACGTGGTCAGCGGGGACACGCCGTAGCGTAGTGGTTAAGGCACTGCGCTACAAACCGGAGGGTCGAGGGTTGAAGTCCCGTTGGGGTCAGGATTTTTAAATTGACCCAAACCCTCTGGCGGCACGATGGCCCTGGGGTCGACTCAGCCTCTAACGGAAATGAGTACCAGACGCTTGTTCTGGGGGTAAAGGCGGCCGTCACGCAGGGCTGACAACCCGGCTGACATAAAGTGCCGATTGTCTAGAAAAAGTGGGAGCCTTAACCTCCTACTACCCCAAGGGCCTCCGGGCCTGTTGTGGGATCACTTTTTACGTGGTCAGCGACCGCCTCATACTGACATCTAGGAAACCAAGGTAGTACTAGGACGGGAAAATTCGGTAAATTTTGCTTAGAGGCCTTTTCATTCAAGCTTAAGGATTTTTTACGAGTCTGAAAATCTTCAGACTCGGGACCCACGGCTTAAAGTCCCTCCCGGAGGACTTGCTCCTTGGATTTTTCCGTCCTAAAAAATTCATCGACCTCGGCCGGGTTTGAACCCGCGATCCTCGGGACCAGAGGCAAGGGGCATAACCACTAGCCCACCACGGCCGACAATAATAATAATAATAATAATAATAATAATAATAATAATAATAATAATAATAATAATAATAATAATAATAATAATATAATATAATAATAACAATAATAAGAAAGAAACAACAGCAACAACAATGCCTTATTTAAGCTAGCAGAGTTAAGGCCATAATGCCTTTTCCTCCTCTCAATTATCGAATTATAAAATCATACAAACATTACACCTATCTATAATGGCCCATTGTTGAGCCATATCATCTCCTTTGTGAGGAGTCACTAGACCAAGTTAATTTTTTGTTACCTTATTTGCTCATAGATGTCATGGATGGCATGCGGTCAACACACCGACACAATGAGACATCTAACAGCAACTAAGGTATTACTAGGACGATGATGTCGATAAATTTTCCTTAGAGGTATTTTTTATTCAGGCTTAAGAGTCTTTTACGAGCCTGAAAATCTTTAGACTTGGGACCCACGGCTTATGAGTTGCTCCTTGGATTTTTCCGCCCTAAAAAAACCTATCGACCCCGGCCGGGTTTGAACCCTCGACCCTCGGGACCAGAGGCAAGGAGCAAAACCAGTAGTCCACCGCGGCCGATACAAACATTACATACTTATTACAACTTTAAAATGCTATTAAAATATAGTCTAAACAACAGACAATGGGGGCGTGGTCTAATATTAGCGAATACCAAGAGGAAGGGGGGAAGAAAAATGTAAGTAAAGCTTCCTAGATCAATGTATTTATAGGTACGTACAAAATGCTGAATATAGTTGTTACTATTTTCATTATGTGGAACTTAAGATATCAGTTAATTTGGATTTAAATAATAATAGTAATGTTTTGGAAATTTATCACAATTTTGAGGAACACGAAAAATAAATTGGGCTGGCATTACATTCATCTACAAATTTCTGTTATTTAATTTTTAAAAAATCATATAATTCGAATAAATCGGAAGGAACGTATCACCGCCATTTATGAATTTGCTATGTTTCTGACATCCGCTAGATTTAGCAAGATGTTAACCAACATTTTGCAGAAAATAGGCGAAAGAAAATATTGTCATCTTATTACAATTTTAGTATATTGTTAACAAGCAAGATGTTAGTGTACTTTTAACATCTGTTTATGAAACCGTGTCTTAATATGCTACGCAAGTTTTCATCTCTTTGGGGAATTCATTTCCATCGCTACACTACGCTCTGTTTGTGAATTATCGACAGATAAAAACTGTTGCACTATTTCCGTCGAGACTGTGGCTATATAAATAATGTGTGTAAGATATTTTCTTGATTTTTTACAGCCTACTCATTCTACGCGAAGACGGAACGTTAAAAAGGCTTGAGAAAATGATCTGGCACGAGTTGGAGACCATATCAGAAGATACTTGGCATGGCGTCGATATCTTAAATGTAATTTCAGTTTTTGCTATGTACGGTATTGGAATATTCTCATCTTTACTGGCGTTTTTTCTAGAAATAAGCTATTACACATTCTGTAATAAGAATACGTCAAATTACATACGTTTTCAGAGAAATCAATTAATTCCATAAAGATTTATTGTCCAAATATTATGAATTACATTTATTCATTAGGCCTATTCCACGAATTGTCACGGCGCGTCGTCTTCATTAGGCCTATTCCACGAATTGTCACGGCGCGTCGTCTTCATTAGGCCTATTCCACGAATTGTCACGGCGCGTCGTCTTCATTAGGCCTATTCCACGAATTGTCACGGCGCGTCGTCTTCATTAGGCCTATTCCACGAATTGTCATGGCGCGTCGTCTTCATTAGGCCTATTCCACGAATTGTCACGGCGCGTCGTCTTCATTAGGCCTATTCCACGAATTGTCACGGCGCGTTCGTCTTCATTAGGCCTATTCCACGAATTGTCACGGCGCGTCGTCTTCATTAGGCCTATTCCACGAATTGTCACGGCGCGTCGTCTTCATTAGGCCTATTCCACGAATTGTCACGGCGCGTCGTCTTCATTAGGCCTATTCCACGAATTGTCACGGCGCGTCGTCTTCATTAGGCCTATTCCAACGAATTGTCACGGCGCGTCGTCTTCATTAGGCCTATTCCACGAATTGTCACGGCGCGTCGTCTTCATTAGGCCTATTCCACGAATTGTCACGGCGCGTCGTCTTCATTAGGCCTATTCCACGAATTGTCACGGCGCGTCGTCTTCATTAGGCCTATTCCACGAATTGTCACGGCGCGTCGTCTTCATTAGGCCTATTCCACGAATTGTCACGGCGCGTCGTCTTCATTAGGCCTATTCCACGAATTGTCACGGCGCGTCGTCTTCATTAGGCCTATTCCACGAATTGTCACGGCGCGTCGTCTTCATTAGGCCTATTCCACGAATTGTCACGGCGCGTCGTCTCCAAGATCTGATAACATTTCACTCTCTGGTTCTATATTTAAGATTGTTCATGAGATCCCAGGTTCGAATCCTGGCGGTTTCGGAGGGAATTGGTGGTGAGACATACCGGAAGTTTTCTCAGAGTACTCCAATTTCTCGAATTTTGTCCCACCAACACTCTCCACTGCTGTTCCCTCCCATCAAGTCATTTCATCTTAATTTAGTCATTCATTTCATAACACCATTCACTTCATTTCATTTAGGAAAAATAGTCTGGTCAGGTGTTGTTGTGATGATCCAGAGGGCACATTCGCGTGTGTGTGTGTTTGAAATAAAAAAAAATAAATAAATTGACAACACAAGGCGTTCTTCTGTCATTGTTGATTTCCCATGGCAATTATTCCATTCCTTTGACAACAAAACATCTATCTTCATAACGTATGTAGTTAAACGGTTCCCAACCCTCACCAATACAGCTTACAATAGGTGCACAAATTATACGCAATGATACTGCAGTTAAGTACCTCGGACTACATCTCCACCCAAAATTAACTTTCAAACATCACATAAATGATGTTAAACAAAAATCTAATGCAGCTATAGCTAGCTATATTATATCCATTCTTCCGGGATGCAACACTCGCCAGACGGATTATGATTACATTGTTATGTAGCAGTAATCTGCAGCAAGCTACTGTACGGCTGTGAAGCACTGAGTATTCTTGCCAAAAAACATAAACAGAAAATCAAATAATTCATAACAGATGTTTAAGATTATATTTTCGGCACCCATGTACACAAGAATAACAGAGCTATATGAAGCAGCACAATTGCCCTGTCTTGATGCTATTGTGAAAGAGCAAGTTACCAACTTGTATCAAACCATTTTGGAACATGATAATCCAGCAGTACGCACGATAGGACAACTACCGCAATGGCGTACAGTGCATAAGAACATATTCATTGGAGAACAATCTCCATAAGGGTTAATCTAGTGGCACATGTCGCTAAATGCCAACACAGCGCATGTCAAAACAACTTCGTTTCCATATCTCATAATAAATTCCTACAAAGACACTGTTTAGGTAGAGGTTACAATAGGAAAGCCACTTAGAGTTAGCCATTAGTAATTTTGATACCGAGGAGAAAATCAGTTCCCGGAAACAGCACACCGGACGGCAAAACAACTGCCGTCAGAAAACGGACGGACGGTTTCTATACTCATTCTCATATAATTGAAAACAAAAAATGTATGTTATCTTAATTATTCTTGTACAAGTGAATGAAATTCCCGATAATTATCCCCCTTTTAATTGAGAGAGAAATAGAACGTAAATTATGCACTATCAACAAGAAGAATTTGAGTTAGAAAATACGCTTTCTGCCACCATAACCTATAATTTTTCTGGCTTTTATCGTCGCCCCAACATAAACACATTTCTTCGCTTATGAAATAATAGCCGTTTATCGTTGCTCCGATATTCACGCACCCTAACACATTTTCCCTCAACAGCAGAACTAGTCAACCAAGGACCTTTTAGGCATGTTGTGTCATGGAGTTTTTTCCTTGTAATGTCAGCCAACATCCATAAACAACCTGTGGAAGTTTGCCGGAAAAGGCTGCGTTCCATTAAGTTTAATAGCATAATTATACAGTTTATACAACGATAGTAACATCTACCTGCTCCCACAATGCCACCAAAAATATCTTCAATCTCCGAGATATTTAATTTCCACTTTCTCCGTCTTTTAATCCTTTATCTTGCGTCCACCAGAGAAATTCCCTTTTTATAGTCCTTAGGTCAGCACTCAAAACTCGAAAAAACGGTATATGAGGATACAGGTAAGTAATTAAGTAAACCATTTCGTATAATTTTGCAGATACTATATTTTTCACATTTTATGCACTTAAAATTCCGCATTTTTATACTGTATTCAAAATACGCAGTTGTGTAGTTAAGTGAGTTTGAAATACCTGGTGGTTTCTAAGGCGAGAAATTTATTCATAAGCGTTGTAATCTTGAATTTTCAACATTTTTGTGGATAGAAAATGTTTTCTGTAGATTTTATGACAAATTGTAATAAAATTTCCAGGATATGTTCAGAAATGACTATTAAAGAAAATATGGATTTTCATTTAACATCAATGTTTTAGACGTTATGGCCGTTTTAATTGCATGATGCATAAAAAATCACCAAACATTATTAAATTAAAAAATCATATATTATTTGTTTTTAATTTATTTAATAATCCCAAGTTACCTTGTAGAAATATCCTATTGAACAGAAAAATAAGTTTAATGCCAAAGTCTCATCAATATTCTACGTGGGACATTTTGAAACTCACATTTGAATATTGTGTAAACTAACAATTTTTTTGAAAACTAATTAAGTAGACTCTTGAAAATTAGTGTGTAACATAATTTAGGCTTGACTATTATGTAACATAAATGCCAAAAAAATTGATAAAACTGTATGATTTGGAATTTTAACGTATGGGGCGCTTTAATCAAGTACTAACAATAAATCAAGGAGAAAAAAAAGGCTCGAAATTCCAGGCACATTTAAAAATAATTCTCCACATTCCCGGAACTCGAGTGGTACCTGCACCTGACTCTAAGTTGTCTAGATGTACTCACGAGAAAACAGCGGAGGCCCTTCATATTTTTCGATGAGATTCTAAATGAAACTAAAGCAATTGCAATGGAGGCGCAAACCGCTTGTTTTCTTACGCCTCAGATAGATCTTACTACCACCTAAATATACTGGCAATGATACAGAAAAGGTACCTAAAAATGGTGCACTGATAGGAAATCTAGCCGTTCGATACAACCAATCATTGCTCAGGCTGCAGCAGTAGGGGAAGTCTGGGCAAAGCATTTCTCAGGCTGCGGCAGTAGGGGAAGTCTGGGCAAAGCATTTCTCAGGCTGCGGCAGTAGGGGAAGTCTGGGCAAAGCATTTTGTCAGGCTGCGGCAGTAGGGGAAGTCTGCGCAAAGCATTGCTCAGGCTGCGGTAGTAGGGGAAGTCTGGGCAAAGCATTGTTCAGGCTGCGGCAGTAGGGGAAACGTCTGGGAAAAGCATTGCTCAGGCTGCGGCAGTAGGGGAAGTCTGGGCAAAGCATTGCTCAGGCTGCGGCAGTAGGGGAAGTCTGGGCAAAGCATTGCTCAGGCTGCGGCAGTAGGGGAAGTCTGGGCAAAGCATTGCTCAGGCTGCGGTAGTAGGGGAAGTCTGGGTAAAGCATTGCTCAGGCTGCGGTAGTAGGGGAAGTCTGGGCAAAGCATTGCTCAGGCTGCGGCAGTAGGGGAAGTCTGGGCAAAGCATTGCTCAGGCTGCGGCAGTAGGGGAAGTGTGGGCAAAGCATTGCTCAGGTGCGGCAGTAGGGGAAGTCTGGGCAAAGCATTGCTCAGGCTGCGGCAGTAGGGGAAGTCTGGGCAAAGCATTGCTCAGGCTGCGGTAGTAGGGGAAGTCTGGGCAAAGCATTGCTCAGGCTGCGGTAGTAGGGGAAGTCTGGGCAAAGCATTGCTCAGGCTGCGGCAGTAGGGGGAAGTCTGGGCAAAGCATTGCTCAGGCTGCGGCAGTAGGGGAAGTCTGGGCAAAGCATTGCTCAGGCTGCGGCAATAGGGGAAGTCTGGGCAAAGCATTGCTCAGGCTGCGGCAGTAGGGGAAGTCTGGGCAAAGCATTGCTCAGGCTGCGGCAGTAGGGGAATTCTGGGCAAAGCATTGCTCAGGCTGCGGCAGTAGGGGAAGTCTGGGCAAAGCATTGCTCAGGCTGCGGCAGTAGGGGAAGTCTGGGCAAAGCATTGCTCAGGCTGCGGCAGTAGGGGAAGTCTGGGCAAAGCATTGCTCAGGCTGCGGCAGTAGGGGAATTCTGGGCAAAGCATTGCTCAGGCTGCGGCAGTAGGGGAAGTCTGGGCAAAGCATTAACTTAATTTTCGGACACAAATACGAGAAGACGTTGAAGGTAGATTTATTTGATTTATTGTATTTTTTCAACAACGATCAGTTGTTTGAATTTACATATTAACTTAATTTGTCATAATTATAATCTTAATTACATAAAAATACAACATTAATGAAAACGTGAACTTTAGTCGCTTCACCCGGAGAAAGTTAAATCTGATCCGGGTAAAATTAATAATCATTTCAGTCAAAGCCATCGTCATAAAAGAAGGAGCCTCGATTACTGTAGTTTGTGCAAGATTCATGAACCATAAAACATACTTGTGAACACTGAATCTAATATATTGTATGTGACAGAGCTCGTCGGACGTGAAGCTATGAGAAATCGAGGAGTGAGTGTAGTGATATTTTCAGTGTTAATGGACTCGGTTCTTCATAACACTCTATTGTCGTTCGAGAAGCATTTCTGTTAGTTGCTTGTGAATTAGTTACTCCATTGTAGAGTGGTGTGATATGGGTGAGTTAATGTTTCTGTAACACATGGTATATTATAATTCCTAATTTTCTCTCTTTCAACAACCTCCAGTCCACATTCCTTTCATGTCCGACGAGCTCTGTCACCAACAATACTTTCAGTGGGTCACTATAGAGTTCTCTGCACACCAGATAAATATTTCTTTAATAATGTTTTGTTTGATTTAGACTTCGTCCAGAAATGTTAACATGTTTCTTGTAATCTCTTTCAATCGTTTTTTATATTTTCTGTAAAATTTTTCTTGATTTGATAACTAGCTTGTTCACATTTTATTTTCCGTTTATTTAAGCAAGCTCTTTGAATAGTTGGACAAAGTAAAATATATATGGACTTACAGGGAGTGATGTTGGTTGTTTGTTCTGACTTGGACTATCAAGGGAAACTGAAGCATTAACTGGGTCTGCACTTTCATGACGAATTTCTGGTGTGAAATTGGGATCAGGATGTTGAATGAACCAGGTGATAATCAACATTATAATAATGTTGGGATTGTAACGTCAAATTCCTGTTTATTTTCTTTCGTAGAAAGAATTTTGGGTTGCTTTTTGGTTGATGTTTGAACACCAGTCTCGACCACGTTGTAAAGTCGCGATGATTCTATTTTGTTTTTCTACGATTTCCTGTAGAAGTGTAAAAAAAGGAATCGCTTGCGAGAGGCTAAATGACCTAGTTCTAAGTACTTAAGTGGGCTCTGGAACAGCAGACTTACACTTTTATTCCTGTCCATAAACCATACATATCCAGCTGATCCATTATGAAACTGATGAGGGATTCATTTTTATTTGTGAAATCAATCGCAAACTTCTTAAACTCGTTCCTTGTCAGACCATAGAAAATAATGTCCATGGAATGTAAGTTCTCCACGAGGTGTTGCCTACTAAATACAGTAACGAATCTCCTTAATTTATTTTCAGTTGAAAATTCAGTTAATGCTTAATGTTTCCGTATAAAGTTGCAAAGGGAAGCTACAGCATTCAAGGATCCTACTGCAGCTTCTAGTATAACTTTTTTCATTTCATTTTTACTCCAGTTTGTCTGATTTGTTTTTATTTTGTAATAAATAATGTTGGTAACTTAATAATTGGTAAAACTGAATATGGGTTTAACAAGCCAAGCTATTATCAATATTAACCTTTCTTGTCAGCAATCCGGGCAAAGCGGATACTAATTATTCGCTGTGTCCTGTTCGCCTTGCCCGGTGCGTGGCCATTAAGGTCGAAAAAGATACGAATATCGAAATGAAATACATCGTCATTTGGTAACACCGTTCTGCATTTTAAAACATTATTTTTTTAAATCTGATAGATGTTTTATAGTATGAACCTAAATTGAACCTAACCTGAAACTAATCTGAACGTAACCTAACCTAAACCTATCCTGAACCTAACATGAACCTAATCTGAACATAAATTGAACCTAAATGTTTTTTTGTGTGCTGAATTCGAAAATGATCTCCATTTTCTCCCATCACGTTAGGTTTTCAAAATATTTACGAATAACTAGAAATGAAATAATAGCTTTGTGGAACGTAATAAAATTACTTTCAACAAGAATTTTGTGTGAAGAATTAGGCCAGAATTTATTTGTTACTAATTAATCATTACTTAATTATAATAATTCTAAGCACATCCATAACCTTACCCCAATATTGCATTTAAAATTTTCTCCTCTTTTAACTTATTGTGTGTTGTTCAGAGCAGTCCCTTTTAACATCCAGGAATAGTCAGACATTATGTTAACACTCCATTATCTTGATACCTCATTTCCATATTTTTTATATCCTGGTGATATCTTTCACCCTGTTCCTCACTAAAACCTCCTAAATTATCACAAGTAATGCCACGAATGATTTCCAAATTATCGAATTTATCTAGAGAATTTGGAAATCACTCGTGGCATTTGTTAGGACTATTTAATGAATAAAAGTAAGCTCTTTACTAAAAAATAACTATTTGAATATAGTTACCGGTGTTTTAAAATATTTATATAGTTAATGTAAAAGCAATGTTTGAAAACAAATTAGAAATGTGAGGTTATGTATATTCACTACAACTCGATCATATTATTTATTGCCAAATACGATCGCAATATTGTAAGAATGCACTCTAGTGAGAAATAATGAAACACATCAAACTATTATAATAAACATTATAGGTTAATCATTTATATTTTGAATAAACAACTCAGTAAAATCACCGAATCTATTCATTATTTGCTATATTCAATGTATTTGTTGGAGAAAAATAATGGTCTAACCTGTTCAGAATATTAAAAAAGGAGGAGCTTTCTTTATCACAAAAGCAGGAGCTGATAAAGAGAAATCGATAAAGAGCGAGGTGAAACACGACTGTCATTGGTGTAAAGCAGAATTCATTGAAACGTGATTGGTAATCGCCTACCATTTGCGACATGAGTTAAATAGTCAGGGAAATGATTTAGGTGGGAATGAAGGCAATGTACTTCGACAGTCATGTTGCAACCTATCTATTTGAGATTTTGTAGCATCACTTTCACTCTGTTAACATAATTTGGGTCTTTTTTTATTTCCAAGGAAATTAAAAACAACATTTCTTAAAGCATACTTCACCTCTCGACTCATAGCATTCATCAATATTCGAATTTGCGGGCCAACGAATACACCAGCTTTAATTTTTTTTTAATAGTATAATGAAGGAAATGTAGCACAAAGGTATTTAAAACACTCACTGTCTTTATCTAGAGTTTTCACAAATTGTTTCATTGAACCTAATTTTACATGGAGAGGTGGCAACAATACTTTTGAGGGATCAATAAGAGGTTCACTTCTTATATTTTTTTCGCCCGGTATTAAATTAGTGCTACGTGGCCACTGTTCCCTCTCCCAGTGTTCTGACCTAGCTCTGCTATCCCATTCACATACGAAACAACGATATGTTGTGAAACCAGCTTGCTGACCAAGTAATAGTCCAATAATCTTGAAATTTCCACGGACTAGCCATAGATGATTTTCGTACTGCTGTTTTTGTAACAAAAAACTTCACATTTTTATAAATGTATCCTTTAAAACAAAAGAGTGGGCCACAGGAATGGAAGGATGAATATTTCCATTATGAAGAAAAACACCTTTAAAACTTTTTTTTGGGAAGAACCTATGAAGAACCTCCACTCTGGAATTATAGTTTATGTTATAACATTTTAAGACAGCAGGGATGTCTTGGCAATACACTAAATTGTATTCTTCAGCAAAAAAGGGTCACGTTCCTTCTCACGATGCCTGTAACATGAAAAACATGTATCCTCAGCCAATATTTTCTTTTCTTTTAACCTAGAGCCCAACAGTTCTGCTGATTCTTCAGGCAAATTTAAATAACTTACTAAATCATTAAGTTAAAATTGAATAAAACATCTATCATGATCAGAATTATATGGTTCGTCATCCACTGGAGATTTGGTTTCAGTGCTACTGGATGCAGATGGTAATGTATCTGATTCAGGGTCTAGAGGAACCGGAATATCAGGACCATGAGGTACCGGCCGAATAGCAGAGGTAATGTTAGGATATAGGCTATAATATCTTTCTTGTTTTTAGCATTATATTCTGTTACCTTAACTGTGCAAAAATAACAACCATCTCCATGATTTGTAGGTTCCCTCTAAATCATAGGATTATCAAAGGGCAATGATTTTTTTTCATTGTTTTCCAACTCCTCAACTCTGCAACGCAACTACGACACGCTTTGTGAGGGCACCATGATTTATCCTGGTCCCCAACTTAATGCCAAAATATTGAAAGTATAAACATCATGTAAAATATAAACATGATAATAGTTATATCATTTCACATTTAAAGAAATGAAATTGAAAATATAAACTGTTGAACCGATAAACACACTATAATATTACTGCAATACGTACTACATTACGAAAATATTCAAAACATAACATTTTGAATTGTAAAAAAAATCTGACGTGGTACGCAAAAAACGGATTTCATTTTTGCAATCAATGTGAAATTGTGATTCAGAAATGCTCATTTATTAAAAATAAACAAAATCCTTGCAGGACGGTGTAATCCTAGTATACTATCTTGCAAAATATAAAGGTTAATGTGAAATAAAACATTTCCTGAAGATATTACATAATGTAATTAAAATGATATATTACTTACACTGGAATAAAATTATTTTAATAAAAACTGTGGAAACGCCAAAGTGTCTTCTCACACAGAAAATAAATACTTCACAAAGGAGTATATATGCTGCCCCTGAAAGCAGAAGTGGGGTTTCAAATTTATTTTTTGTTTTCAGGTGGGTTTCATTCAAGAGAAACTATGTTGATCATCTCTCTGTTGTTGTAATGTTTAAGTCAATGGATACTGCTGTCCCGGTGACAACAGTAGCACATCACCCACAGTTCCTTCAGAAACCAATTTTCATCAATATTTTATGTGAAACAATATATCGTCGTTTAAAGTTAATCATATCCTGCGTTCAAAGACAAAACAATACAATTGCTGTTTATAGATACCGACTAACTGTTAAAATTAAATTTTATTTAATACATAACCACATCAATATTCTTACCACTATTTCTTGCAGGCGATTTTAACTCTAAACACATCTTTCGGAATAGACGTGTCCAAAATGTCTCAAATGTAATTTTTCATAATTAATGCCAAATTCGAAACACAGAAAACTGCTCCAAGAAAACACCTTCTTCACGATCCATATATTATTAGACTTAAAGACACATTCTACTCTGAAATCACTCTATCTTTTCTACTTATACCAACATTTCACAATTCACAAACGATACACAGACTGGCAGAAATACACTAACTTGCTTAATCAATGGGCTAAACCTACTCTTTCTGTCCAGCCTACAGAACAAGTTGACGATACCATGTAACAGTTCCAGGCCATCATAAAATCGGCTTTAATACTTGTCACAACACAGACAAATCACACATCATAACAAAAATACATGACCTAACTCTTCAAAATTATTTAAATAAAAAAAAAGATATTTCTTGATATTATATTGTCAATTCGACTTTTCCCATCACAAACAACCCTTATGGTAATTTCTTAAAGCCTCGGCTGCAAGAATTGAAAAATACGCAATGACCAACATCTCTGGTCCATTTTGCCACAAAACTACAACTTGGAATGTAGTAAGAGGACAAAATGGAGCAGACTCCTCCACCTGACATAGAAGCAAACAAAATCTGGGTATATCACCCTAAGGATAAGGCCCAGATTTTCCTTGAAAATCTTGCAGCTCGTTTTTCTGACTACAAGAGCTCACCGCATCAGTTCACGAGGCTGAGGTAAACCAAGTGGTCACTAATTTTCTTGGTACTCCTACCCTTCATATCCTTCCCGATATCTGGTTTACGGAACTAAAAGAATTCGTAACCTCAAATCTAATAATGCTCCTGGCAGCGACACGATCTCAAATCTCGCTGTCAGGTATCTGCCAAACAAAGTCCTTATCCTGCTCCTCACTATATTGAAATATTGTTTCAAATTCCACCATTTCCTAGACTTCTGGAAAAAAGGCACTTCCCAAACCAAGCAAGAATCCTTCTAACCTGACAACTTCAGATCAATCAGTCTTCTACCATGCTGAGGAAAAATGATGGAGAAGCTCATTTTTGCTCGTCTAAAAACTAAAATTCAGCAGAAACAAATTCAACCAAGTCACCAATTTGGCTTTAGAAATTCTCACAGCACCCCGTTTCGGCTAGCTATACTGACTGACCACAATGTCACAGGTTTTAACAAGAAAAGTAGTACAGTAGCTGTATTCCTCGATATTGAGAAAGCTCGGGATACGATTTTTGGATTAATGGACTTATTTATAAATTAATTAAATGCAATATTTCAGTTGTGTATCGATTAGTGTGTATACTTTTGACTGTAAGCCCCTCGTAGCAGGAGTTCCCAGGTGCGGTTCTTTCTCCCCTACTATATACTATTTACATATCAGACCTTCCTATTATTCCAATTGTCCATACTGCTTCCTGCGCCGTTTATGTCTTTCTTTTTTCCAATCATCATTTCGAGGCTTTTCTAGAAGAATCAATATATTTAAAAAATCCCTTAATTCTATTCGATCTTGGAACATTAAGATTAATTAAACAAAACACAGGCGATTCTCTACTAAATCTTCAAGACGGTCCCCTATCCAAATTACCTTGAGGGCTTACAATCTCTGCATGGAGTCAAATATCTTGAACCTCATTTGGACTACTAGCTTATGTTCAAAATCCATATTCGGCAAATACTACAAAAATCAAACGCTGCAATTGCACTTTTATGTCCTTTTGCATGTAGTCTACATTGTATCAAAGGATCAATCTTACTCTAAAAAAGTTGTAATCCGCAGGATGCTGTTGTACGATTCTCAAGCCTGGATTATCCTTGGCGCTTTTCATAAGAACGTTTAGATAATTCAAAATAAATATCGTAAAATTATATTTTCGATCTCTCCGTACACATAGCTTCACGAGGTAGCACTGATGCCTGATATTCTGACTATCACAGGTCATCAAGTTACCGGTACACGTTACCAGGCTACGTTATATAAATACATTTGTATAACTAACTAACTAACTCACTGCCACTATCGAACCCGTAAGTTCATGGCCGCGCGGGCATAAGCTCTCCATATATCCCTATCCTGAGCCAATGTTTTCCAATCATCCCCCGTATAATCTACTTCCCTCAAATCATACTTAATGTTATTCTCCCACCTCATTCTTGGTCTACCACCTGGGCGTTTTCCCTCTGGTTTTCCTATAAGAATCTTCCATGCACGTCTTTTATTCCCCATTCGTGCCACATGTCCTGCCCATCGCAGTCTACGATACTTAATTGTTCTCATTATATCTGGCTTACTATAAAGATCACGTAATTCACAGTTATGCAGTCTTCTCTATTCACCTGTCTGTTTACCTCTCTTTGATCCAAAAAAAATCCTAGGAACTTTATCCTCAAATACTCGTAATCTCCTTTCCTGCCTTAAAGTAAGAGTCCATGTTTCGCATCCTTTATATATATATATATATATATATATATATATAGGGATATTAATTAATTAAAGGAAACAGCTCATAATATATATATATATATATATATATATATATATACACACACACACACATCCATGTTCATCGCTGTGGTCTCGAGGTAGCGTGCTGCCTTATCACGCAGCGGGCCCGGGTTTGATCCCCAGTCGGGGCAGTTTTCTGGGTGAGTTTTTATCGGGGTTTTTCTTCACCTGTAAGACAAATGTCGGGAAAACTTTAAGGCCCAAATGGTCCCCGAAATCATATGGCCATCAACATCATCATCATAATCCTTATCATCATCTTCCTTCACCGGTGTGGAAAGCAACGGGAAGCTACCACACCTACAATTCCCTAGTAAAGCTGCAAGCACCTGCCTTCGGGCAGAATTACTATGGATGGATGGATACACATCCATAGTAATCCTACCCGAGGGCAGGTCTTTCACTGCAATCATAGCATTTTCATGCTATTCTTTGCAGCTGTACTAGGGAATTGTAGGTGTGGTAGCTTCCCGTTGCTTTCCACACCGGTGAAGGAAGATGATGATGGCCTTATGATTTCGGGGACTGTTTGGGTCTTAATGTTTTCCTGACATTTGTCTTACAGGTGAGGAAAAACTCTGATAAAAACCTCATTCAGAAAACTGTCCCGACCGGGGATCGAACCCGGGCCCGCTGCGTGACAGGGCAGCACGCTACCTCGATACCACACACACACGAACCACACACACACACACACACACACACATACATGTATATATGTATATATATATATATATATATATGTATATATATATATATATATATATTGATATTATAAATATATTTTTGACATTTGGCAATGAAGGGAAATATGATATGAAAAGAAAAATGAATGCTTGAGTCGGGATTTGAACTTGAGTCTCTAAAGTCTGTACCTTTAGCGCTCTAACCAACTGAGCTACCCAAGAATTCCAAGACAAACATACAATTTTCTTATATATATATATATATATATATATATATATATATATGAATAAGAAAGTTTTCTTGGGTTTTCCGCGTCTTGGATTCATATATATATATATATATATATATAATGAATATTATAAAATCTCGTTACTTTGTTTAAAAAACACGATTCTTTATTTCCACTACTAATGTAAAATGCTGATTAATTTAAATTAAGACAAGTTAATATATAATTTCATTATACAAGTAAGTCCTGGAGTATTGCATCGCTTCATACAGACAGCCTTTAACAGGGAACGGTTGTGGTCTAGTGGAGGGAGGTCGCGTGTGCGATCCCGCTGTCATGCTTATTTTTTTTCTCTCTCTCGTCCGTATCTCAATTCATTTTCTTTGTTTTTTATTTTTTGCTTTGTTTTATTTACAGCATTTACCGCACTACTTATATACGCGAACTTATTTTCCATTGCACGACACACAACGAAATAGAACGGATTTTAGTTTCTCAAATAGTTGTATACTTGTGAACCAAACAACTGACCTCTGGTCATGCGCAGTGGCTTCGTTCTGGTACTTGAAAATTACCTGTGCACCAACAATTATTTCAAAGGCTGTACACCCTTCGACAAAAAAAAAGAGTCATCTCTTGAACGCACATATCTTCTAAGTCATACTCGGCACAGCGCTGGGTTCAAACTAGGAAACTAGTCATAATTGTGCAGTCCCTGAGCTACTGTGTTATGTGGCATGAACTGATGATTCTCCTACGTGTCCTGATAGGTCAGCGGTAAAGCACGGGGTCGCTGTTTCTGTTAATGAAGATCGCAGGTTCACGTCTTCAATTATGCAGTTTTTTTAATGACTATTTGTATTGAAATGTTTTATGAATTAAATATATTTTATTTTGACATTTGAATTAATCTATACTTTTTAAATTCATAATTGTTTTTTATACTGTTGAGGTTATAACAATGTTAAATTATATATTTTTACACGCTTTATATTAGCTTGATCTGTATCTATCTATGTAACAGACCTGTATCTATGTAACGGAATCTTTGAATATGATTTTCACCCACTTAAAAACATTGGATCGACTTGCAACTTTGTATACTTGTAAAGGACCCATGACAATACAATAATTTCGTTTTTTTCTAAAATCTTTGGCAGAATCATCAGAAAATTAAAACAATAAAAACCGGTGTAATAGGTTGCGGACTTATCGATTTTTTAGTCAATCGTTGTAAGAGCTCAGTTGGTAGAGCGGTGGACTGTAGTGGTATATAATTTCAGTAATCCATAGGTCGCTGTTTCAAATCCGAGCCAGAGGATATTTTTAAGAAGAGTATTAAGCAATTACATTTTCATGGGATTCCGGTTTATGACAATCAATTAAACTAAAAATTAAAAAATAAATAATAGTTTAAAAATACTGAAACAACACACTTTATTAGAAAACCAAACTAAAAATTAAAAAAAAATAGTTAAAAAAACTAAAACAACACGCTTTATTACAAAACCGAACTAACAAATGAAAAACAATTTTAATTTCCAACACGCTTGGGATAAAATTAAAGAGGTCAACAAAAAAATCAACTCCAACACATATAGAATAAAACTAGAGTTATCTACAAAAAAAACCATCAAAAGCATGGGATACTTTTTATGATTTTTACGTTTTCTTCTTAGAGACTTTACTTTTACCAATATCTGTTTATTATCAAATATATTAATTGATATAGAGCACCCCACGCTTTTGATGGTATTTTTTTTTGTAGATAACTCTGAATAAATGACAAAGTAAATCAATCATATATTTTCACCTAAAAGTATGGCTGTAATTATTCATCCGAAATGAAATAGATGAATAGGTTTAGATTTTATGAACTGAAATATGGTTATATCCCCCCACAGCTCCTGCAAGGACGGAGGCATCCGTAGATGTGTTGGAGATGATTTTTTTGTTGACCACTTTAATTTTTGTCCCAAGCGTGTTGGAAATTAAAATTATTTTTCATTTTTTAGTTCGGTTTTCTAATAAAGCATGTTGTTTTAGTTTTTTAAACTATTATTTATTTTTACCTTGTATACTACCGTCTTCCTCAACTATTTAAAATTTTCGTTGATTTCAGTCTAGGCCTTTCGATGCATGGTTCATCTTCTGGAGTTGTTGTAGTAGTATTGAATTAACTGTATGTCTAATAGAGGGTTTTGCTCATTAGGCATATTTTCGTTGAGAATGTTTGTATTCTTGACCTTCATGATAATTTTGATTTCTTCTAAAATATTAATTTTGTGTCTGTTGTTTTCTCTGTGTATAATTTACATTGTATTATCGATATTGTTGAAATTGTGGCCACTTTCTGAAACGTGTTTAGCGAAATTTGATTTGATTGTTAAAGGAGAAGAAGGCAAATCGAATTTCGCTGTTCACCATATTTGAATCGAATCGAAAATGTGTGGACTAAGATGAAAATAGAGATGATTGATAGTATCAGCGGATGACTCATTTTTTTCTCTAAGGGTGTACATCAGGGCCGCCCAAACTTTTTAATGGGCCGGGCCAATAAATGAATGTGCAATTGATCGCGGGCCGGAACAACTTCTTGGCAATAGCAATCAGACACTTTTTCACAAATTCGCCATCAGAAAACGATTTTCGGTTTTCAGCAATTAGTTTCGAAATTTCATAACTCGCTTCAGTAGCATTTCTTTGTCTTACACCACCACCCTGAATTAATAACTGCTGTTGTGCCGTAACTTTAGAAAGGAGCTCGTTCGCTTTTTCAGTACGTTCATCTCCATCAAATTTATCAAAATGGCTATGCTTTGTTTGGTAATGTCTTTTAATGTTATATTCTTTCACAACTGCAATAACATCGTTACAAATAACACATAACACTTTGTTTCCATGCTCCTTCACGAAGTACTTGCTGGTCCAGGATTAGTTAAACTTCCTACACTCGGAATCAACTTTGCGTTTTTTAAGTATTTTATCGATTTAACACTATTTTTACAACTAGTCCGTGCACAGGCTACTGTTTGATTGACAATATAACAAACGAAACAATTAATGTTAAAAGTTTGGAGTGGGGAAGAAAACGGTAAATAAGGGATGAATCATCTCTATTACTTTGTCAAGAGAAGCGGTGACACCTCAAATCCACATTCCAGAGAGATGAATTTCACACAGGGATGTCCAAACTAGATGTTACATTTTAAAATCTAAATTAAAAATATACAATTAATTTGTTCATTCCATTCCTTACGCGGGCCATACGAAAAGCCATGGCGGGCCGGATGTGGCCCGCGGGCCGTAGTTTGGACGGCTATGGTGTACATGATATCACTACTTTCAAGAATGACTCATTACAAACTAAACATTTGAATGGCTTTTCATTACTATGCACATGTATAATGTCCATTTAAAAACGACTTGCAAGAAAATTATTTATTGCAAACGGACAATTTGAATGGTTTCTCATTAGTATGCACACGTAAGTGTGTAAAAGAGTGAACTTGCTGGAAAGTGACATTTTAATGGTTTTCATTTCTATGCAGAAGTAAATGTGCATTAAGATGGGACTTCTGACAAAATTACATTACAAACACAATATTGGGATAGATACTCATTACTATGCACACGTAAAAGTACAGTAATACTAAAACAGAATAAATTATGTTTGCACACCATAAGAAAAACAAAAACTAAAATAACCTCCTCAAGACCCATCTCATTGCTTGGACACAGAATAACTTATTAGAATTGTTTCAATTTACTACATACATGCAAGGGCAACTAAAGGTGAGACTGTCAGCATTAGACATGTTTGATTGTCTTCTACTTACTTTGTAAATGTCTTTAAATAACTTGTTGAAAAATAACATTTGAATGATTTTGATTATTATGCAAATATAAATTGTATTAAGACTGCACTTACAGGTCAATAACTTATTGCAAACAAAAATCATTTGAATGGTTTCTCATTATTGTGCAAACGTGTTTATTAAAACTGGCAAAGTAAAGTGATACCTCTATAGGCCTTGGAGTAGTAGGAGGTTCCCACTACTTTAGATAATTGACACTTGATGTCAGCCCTGTGTGACGGCCGCCTTTACCCCCAGAATAAGCGCCTGGTGCTCATTTTGTTAGAGACCGAGTCGACTCAAGGGCCAGAATGTTTGGGCTAGTTTAAAAATTCTGATCCCACCGGGACTCGAACCCTCGATCTTCCGGTTTGTAGCATATTGCCTTAACAAAATACATTAGAGTTATTAAAACTGGACTTATTGAGAAAATAAGTTATTACATCAGAATATTAAAATAGTTTCTCATTATTATGCAAACGTAAATGTCTATTAAGATTGGACTTATAAGTAAATGACATATTACACACTGATCAATTGAGTGGTTTCTCATTATTATGCAGACGTAAATGTGTAATAACTAATAAGACGATGCTTTCGAGTAAAAACATTTACAAAAAGAACATTTAAATGGTTTCTCATTGTTATGCAAACGTAAATGTATATGAAGATTGAACTTATTAAAATAACTTATAACATTGAGAACACTTGAATAGTGTTTCAGTATTATTCATTCTTGCCCACCTGAAAATGTAATGTAATAAAAAATGTTGTATCATACCAAAAATCTTAAATGCCTTCACTTCACTGTATACAAAAAAAAAAAATATCATGGCAATTGTGTGATATAATTGTCATCAATATTTTTTTGTACTATGATTAATTTTAATTTTTCACAGTCTTATAAGATGGCAAAAGCAGAACAATATAAATGCTGAAGGGAATTTTGTATTTCATCAAAATTAATGTGGGAGTAACACTATGAGGTATTTTTCAATTCATAATGAGTTGGAGAAAATGCTTTTATATATCACATCATAAAATTCCATGTTTTCACGATACTGGTTTAGAATTTGACTGAAGATGAAAGTGAAATGACCTTTGAAACTGGTATCATGAAAACACAGAATTTTGAGATGAGATATAAAAACATTTTCTCCAACTGATTATATACTGAAAGATACTTTTGATTCCTTTGTCAATTTTTTAAAGTATTTTTCTCCCTTAGCAGTGGTCTATGTGACTTGCAATTTTATGACTTCTTATTATTTGATGTACATTTATTTCCCAAAATATTGATAGTTTATAACTCTGTAACAACTGAATAACACTAAGAAATTGGGACTGGAAGTAAATATCAATAAAACTAAATATATGGTCACTCAAAGAAATACATTATATAATGGAAATGGACAAATAAATAATACCACAGTATTTGAATGAATGAACAATGGATGGAATTAAATAATTATTGTACAGGATGAACCCTCAAACGTGTGAATTGAACGAATGAACAATGAATGAATAAAATAATTATTGTATTAGATGAACTCTCAAAGTTAACCTTAAATTAGGCAAATTGTTCCAATGCATCCTGTTTTGTCCAATTTTACAAGATGAATGTCGGGCCAGTCCCAATAGCAGAATAAATTATATCTTGGAATATTGACCAATGTATGCCTCTCTGTATGATGAACTCATGAATTTGACGACAGCAGCTGGTTTATATACCTTCTAGAGCAGGACTGTTAATAAGTATTAACTAGCTGAAAAAAAGAAAGCCCCCTCCTCCTACCCGCATAGAGGTGCACTCCCAATGAAGGAACACAACAGACAAATGAGTGGCAGTGTCTTACCTTGTCAGCCTCTCCAATGTAGGGCTGAATAGGAGGGGTAGGATATCTTTTTATACCTAGTGAGCACATATTAACATGCCTTTTCTAGAGCTATAGCCCATTACTGAAGGTGGGCTCCTGGGAAAGAATCTGGTAATTGGCTCTAGCGGGGGAACGTATGTTATCACATTGGCCAACTTGACGCTAGAACACCTAGCAGTAATTTTTTTGGATCGAATATTCACAGGTGGCACGGTGACATTAAATAGCAGATTTCATCTCCAAATAAAAAATTCGAGACAATCATACAAGAAAATACCACAGAAAAATACTTCACCTAATCCTGTGATTACTTATAATCAGGTCTGGACAATTGACACTGTTTATTTCTTTCTCGATCTCTTAAAAGAATAATACAATATTTACAATTTTATTATATTGCATTGTTCATATTTTTATACAAATATTACTAAGCATTGAGAGGGAGATATCGACAGATAAATCGTATACATAGAGAACCGTGGGATCATATGCAAATAATGGCCCAAATAATCAGGTTAAATTAGATCTACATAGCCGTGAAGTTACACAGAAAAATAACATCGTATCATTTTCTACAGTTATAATTCTGAAAGGATTTATTGAACATATATATTTCTTGAACAGCGTAGAGAATCAAGGTGAACAGGCCATTCCAGTAGGCTTATGCAGTGAAAAAGATGTTTTTCTCATTTTTCGGACCCTTTAGAATTTTTTTGTAATATCGAAATAATTTTAACTTAATTCTTATTAACGTGTGGCATCTTTAAACTGTAGATATATTCCATTATTGTCTTAAATAAATTTAAGTCAGTCATTTCGGAACAATGCAGCATATAGGCCTACCGTGTTGCAAAGGCGCACAGTATGGCCATGCAACATTCGGTTGCAAGAACAGCACTGTTTGCTTTGGCTGCGGGGGCAGGCCTGGAAGTTGCACCTATCCACGCAGGGCAAATATCACGCATTGTGCTACGTGCCGGAGCAATGACTATTACACTGGACAAGACGTACGGTATATAAAATGATTCCCCTCTAAGTTCAATTTGGCAGAACATTTAAAAAGGAAAATGTTAAATCAATGTTGTAATAGTAGGTATTTTGGTAACCACCAGTACAAAGGAGGGGAAATAAAAATAATATCCAGTGTATTTGCAGAAAATATTGTCACAGTTTATAGTGGTAAAACAAATGAAATTGGTAACTACAACTGTTAGATGAGGTTATGTAAATAGATTGAGGTAATACATAACTTTAGGGCATATTAGAGAGTGATGTTGATGCAATTAATTTTTCTACTTCACAGGAGTACTGTAACAAATCATCAGATATAAAAAATGTATATCATAAGCATTTTTATTGAGCGTTGCTTTTATAATTATTTCTAAAATTTGTCACTTTTTTCAACTTTTAATTTTACTATTCCTGCTTCTAGTTTTTTCTAAACCCGAATTTTCAGTGGCCAAAGTATATTGTTATACATTACTAAAATAGTTGGCGATTATGATGAAATGTTGTATGAATGATTAAATAATAAATTAACAATAATTTAAATTCTCGTTCATTTGAATTTGATCCTTGTAGAAAAAATAATTACACTTTTTGGTATTAGAATGCTTTCTTTCTCACTTATATACTCCTATCATCTCGTTTTCCTGTATTTTCTGTTCAACATCTATCTCAATTCTATTTCTACCGTACATTTCTATGCAATCTAAACTATATTACTGTACATTATAAATAACATTGTTACTTACCATGGATTGTGATGATATTCGAACTTTGGACTTTCAGATATATAGAATCACGCCTTAATGATCTTGACTAACTAGCCACATTGAGAAAGTAAGATTTTGATAAGTATTATTCATTATTGTCCGAATTTTGGGAAATTCCACGACATGTAAAATTACTTTTCACTTAGAAAAAATAACTAAATTATTTTATGTTAGAAAATGTAGGTATTTGGGCACAAAATAGAAGAATTACAATTGTTGCATAACCATGACATCATTCCCATTGTTTGTCCTCAACATTCATATGTTATTTTAGAAAAAATAGCACAGCAATTTTATTTAAATTTCATTTCTAATTGAAGCAATTATAAAAATATACTGAAATGTGACATAATAACCAATTCTATCCAGAATGGATTAATGTAATATTAGTGTGAGTTATTTTAGGTTTTTTTTTTAAAATGAAGTTCAATGTTTGTTCATGTGAAGAAAAACTGAAATATTATTTGAAACAATTTGTGCAATATTAAAACCTAACCAAAATGTGATATAACCAATAACTAATGCTAGGCAAAAAGAACTAACGTTAGTGTAAATATAGTATATTTATTAACTTTTTGGAAAAACTGCACTTACACTATCTCAAAACTGCAAATACACGGTAGCAGTTAGAAGTAGCAGCGATAACGTTATCATTGAATGATAACCCACAAACATCATAGTGAGTTACCAAACATTTATTAAAAATGATGTACACTTACTTATCACTCCCTAACGCTGATCCAACCAGCGATAACCCAAAACAGCAGTAGAAAAATCATAGACTAAATAATATACTCTGTGGAGAAAATAGCAGTTAGCGTCAACAGTCTAACAGTCTCATAATATTGCGATTTGCATATTTAAATAAATACTTTAAAATTGTCTAATAATGTTATAAAAATTGTTTTAAAACGTTTTAAAATATTAGAAAATGATGGTAAGTACAGAACAAAAGCTATAGTTTACAACAATATAACAGAAATTATGCGCTAGTAGAAGTGCAGTTGAGCCAACTTTTTAAAATCAAGACCATTGTGCTTAAATATGATGTATAACTCAAATATTATTCTCTGTATACTGGTAATAGGATGATGTGTGTTAATTAATACAGTGCAATCAGTATAGCATTGGACAGCAGACGCTCCTGCATGTGTAAGCCTTCATCATCCCACAGCACAAACCCCGCGTCTGCTGCTGTACTGTCCAATGCTAAACTGATCGCACTGTATCTGACATATTGCAAGATATCGGTCATGGTGGACTAGTGGTTGTTTTTCCTTGCCTATGGTCCTGAGGGCCATCAGTTCAAACCCAGCTGGGATTGATGGATTTTTTAGGATGGAAAACTCCAAGGAGCAAGTTCTTTGGGAGGAACTTTAAGTTGTGGGTCCTGAGTCTGAAGATTTTCAGGCTCATAAAAGAACCACAAGCCTGAATAAAAATACCTCTGTACAAAATTTACTGGCATTTCTATATCCTAGTAATACCTTATTGCCTATTAGATGTCTCATTGGATCGGTATGTTGATCAGATACCTTTAATTTTGAACCATGTATCCTGCAATGTTCTAGGATGACGTAACAGTCCAATGTTGAGCCTTAGCTTCTCCTTTATTAGGATTACTAGAACAACTTAATTTAGTTATGTTTCATTGAGACAGAATTCTACTAATTAATTTTTTAAATAACTATATATGGAATAGTTTGCTATAGCAAATATATTATGTATGGTATATTTTTGAAAATTCTGAATTATTTTATTGTTTTTTCAGTAAATATAATGTACAAGATTTTACACATACTTTGTAAATTATTTTATTTTGCATGTTTGAAATATTAATTAAATTTATTTAAGATTTTCCTATATGTTTGCTTATGCTATTGGAAATTTCTCTGGAATGACAGATTAAAAATAGAAACATGAAGGTGAACTCAATTTTAGTGCAAACAGCATGATTGCAGTGCAAAGAGCAGATTGCTTTAGCAAAGAGCATGATTGCTTTAGCAAAAGCACTGCACAAGGTTAGAACCTGTATTGTAGTAAAAACAATATTAGTTTGTTAGTAACTGAGAAGTTTCAAGTAATCATGTTAATGATAGATTCAACACTGAAACCTAAATTATTTTGTTTTTAAGGATATATTATTTTTTTCCCATTTAATCTTGAAATAAATATCCCCACAACTATCATTAAAAATTCCAATATATAAAATAAATTAATTTTAATTTCTAATTCACAATATTTGGTGTAAACCTGCCTCCCAAGGGGATTGATGAAGTAACAGTATATCACATGCCTATTCAAGGTTTAAGAGTGTTCAATAATATTTAAAATCTTTAATGGATATTTTATATTTTAAAACCTGTCCTTAAAGGCTTAAATAATAATTGTGCAAATGACATTTTCTATTCAAGTAGAGAATGCTTCTATAAATAGACATTCCATCCATAGTAATTCAGCCCGAAGGCAGGTCCTTCACTACAATCATAGCATTTTCATGCTATGCTTGCTGCTTTACTAGGGAACTGTAGATATGGTAGCTTCCTGTTGCTTTCCACACCGGTCAAGGATGATGATGGTCATATGATTTCGGGGACCGTTTGGGCCTTAAAGTTTTCCTGACATTGTCTTACAGGTGAGTAAAACCCTGATAAAAACCTCACCCAGAAAAACTGCCCTGACCGGGGATCGAACCCGGGCCTGCTGCATGACAAGGCAGCACGCTACCTCGAGACCACAGCGGTGGACAAATAGACATTGAGAAAATTAATTAAACCGATATATCTAAGTTATCGGTACCTGCTGTTAGTAGCATTATAAATGAGCAATTTGAAAATGGGAGCCCAGAGTCTCAGACAATAAAAGTAAGCTTACTTGAATTGTTAGTTGTTACATTTGTTTGTGAGATACTCATTGTCTAGTATTAAAATAAAGTAGTTTGGGAATGACATATATTAATTGCAATTTGAAGGAAGCCCAATATCAAGAATCAGAGGACATTAATTTCAAAATTTATCGTTTATATAATTTTCAATAATTGTTCTTTATTTATCAACATCATGACAGGTAAGAATTAAATGAATTGTGAATTCTTTGTTCCTCATATATCTATGTTTTTTTAACACACAACTGCAGTATCGCAAAAACATATCAGTCGTGAATACAGCTGAGGATGTGAATGATGTATTTCACGATACTGCAGTTCTGTGTTAAAAAAACTTAGATGTATGAGGTAAGAAGAATTCAAGATTCATTTGATTGTTATTAAGAAAACGTCATAATGTAAAAATTCCTAAATTTATTATATTAATCATGACAGGTTTCTAAAGAAGTACATTTGTGAATCTTGGAAACTTCAATTTTTGCTTTAGCTTTGTGATACAGCAGATTGTATGAATGATCAGAATAGGACGTAACAATGATTGATATTAAAAATGAAGCTATAGGCCTACTACGAGTAGCTCTAAAATAGTGTTAAAAATCCCACTAAAAATGTCTTCTTGAATAAGAAGCTGCTAGAAAGTGTAGAATGAAGGATCACTTCAATTGCATGCGATTATATAAGTAATAGAAAAATATTAATCTAAATTAGGAGCCTAGGCTACTTAATGGTTTCAGCGTAGGTAAGGAAAACCAGAGATCTTGGGTTCAAATCCCCAGTTTAGGCAGAAATGTTTCTCTTAAGATATTAATTTGTCCTTCAATGTAAGCAACAAATTTAAAAATAAAATTAAAAAAATTAAATTGCTGCGAGAAGGTAATTCTAAGTTTAATTTTCCTTAGAAATTTATGCAGACAAATAGCAATTTATAGCTTTCTAATTTTTTTGTAATAAAATTTTCAGAAATGTTTAAAACAAATTCCCATTATACTATGGATCATGAAGGTCATCTGCAAACTACTCTAAGAGATATTGAACCTGAGGTAAGTTATTCTACAAGTTTGCATTTTGTTGGATCATCCACATCCAAGTAAATTAATGATTGACTTAAAGTTATTTCTACTTTACAGGACATTAAACGGGAAATAAAGTCGGAAGAAATCAAAGTTGAAAATATTAAACAGGAGATACATCCTATTAATGATCCACTTGATTCTGATGAAATAAAAACTGAGGTAATATTCATATCATTTTCAAAGTTTTTTTCATCTTGGCAAAATGCAGACCTATTCTTTCCTAGACAGCTAGAACAATTTATTATTCTTATTGTTAATATTATTATTAAGAGTATCACTCTATCAAAATTTTATTATCAACATCATCAATATTTTTATTATTGTTATTGCTCTTAATTTTGTAATTGCCGTTGTATTTGTAATTATTTAAATTCCCTGACACTTAATGAATATCAAGGTCCAGATTTTCATGAATTCACATATTTTTTGTGGGAGTTATATATGTAATAATGTATGAATCTTCGACAGGCCGTGCTCCAATTCATGTTAATAAAATAACTTATTCACTATAATTCAGAATATAATTTAGGATATTTTTAATAAGATGTTTTTTAATACTTTATGTCTACGAATCAAGAGAATTTTTAGTTGTTTGTATGTGATATTATGGTCCATAAAACTGCATATTTAAATTGTTTATAAATGCATCATATTTAATTTTTTAGTGTGTACATGGCATATTGCAACAAGTTTTAAGGTTTATTTAATAATTTTTTCCCCATCTGAATCTTACAGTTAGCAGTAACCTTGTGCATGGTGGTGTAACTGATGTAACTAATGTAATAATAATAATAATAATAATAATAATAATAATAATAATAATAATAATTTATTTTAGCTGGCAGAGTTAAGGCCATAAGGCCTTCTCTTCCACTCAACCAGCAAATAGTAAAATTATACAAAAATTATGTAATGTGTGTAGTGTCCAATATGTACCCATTGGGTTTAATTCCTCTAAAAAAAAAATACAAACTAAACAAAATACAATGATGATGTAATCTAATACTAGGTAATACTAACAAAAACATACAATATAATAAAATTAAAATGATATAAAATAAAGTAAGTAGCTTCCTAGATGATTATTAATGGAATGCTCTATATAGTTGTTATGCAGTTAATGTTTTCATTGTGTCGAACTTAAGATGTCAGTTAATTTGGATATTGTAATAGCACTAGTCACCTTAAGCTGATGTCATAGACAAATATCTTGTCGTGTCTTCCTCTCATTATACTTGCATTATTGGATTATTGCTTGAATGGTGATGTGAATTGGTTGCGTGAAGAAAAATGAAGTTGCAGATATAATATTTGTGTTAGAAATGAATCAAGTCTTTTTGTATATTGACAGTGTACTGAAATAAGTCAAAATTCAGACAAACTTTAAGTGGTAGATTAACTAAATTATGTAAAGAGTTTTAAGGTGACTTTATATCTACATGCAACAGGTAGTGTAATTAATGGAGTCAGGCGTAACTTGGCGAAATTCATAACATACAAAATAAAACAATATACTGATAATTCCGGTGAAAAGGTCAGCAGTACCGGTACTGTATTTGTGATTTTAATTGGGCAGATCTGCATCCCAGATTGATTGCTGATCTTTTAATGGAATAATCACTAAGGTATATTGTTTTAATTTGAATCATAGGTACTGTTTTGTGGAGCATGTGAGGAAATAAAGGGAGTATTAGATATTTTTTATATTGCATGTAATTAATATTTTCAATATAATACCAATTTACAAGAAGAAGTTGCATATTAAAAGGAAGTTTCCATTTGGTAAGAAATAAGAACACATGAACAGTTTCATTCAGCAAAAATTAATTTTATCAGTGTTATCATTATATTAATGTTACAGATATTATTATTATTATTATTATTATTATTATTATTATTATTATTATTTTATGTTTTTATTATTCATTTCATACATCTCAATGTTGGATAAATCATATTTGAAGATAATTTATTTTTTACGCTCAGACTGGGGCTTGAACCCAGGACCTTATGCACTCTAGGCGAATGGTCTAACTGAGTGAGCTTCCTGAGCAAGTTCTAATCTAAACTCAAATTTTTCTCTTATATACTCTGTTAATTCCAGTGCACCAATTGCTATGAAACCTTTGCTTCTATCTTGCAAATGGCAGCTTCTTTATTAAGAAGAAATGTATTTGGGAATTTTACATTACATTATAAGGCATGCCGTAGCGTAGTGGTTAAGGCACTGAGCTACAAGCTGGAGGGTCGAGGGTTCAAGTCCCGTTGGGGTCAGGATATTTAAACTGACCCAAACCCTCTGGCGGCACTATGGCCCTGGGGTCGACTCAGCCTCTAACGGAAATGAGTACCAGACGCTTGTTCTGGGGGTAAAGGCGGCCGTCACGCAGGGCTGACAACCCGGCTGACATAAAGTGCCGATTGTCTAGAAAAAGTGGGAGACTTAACCTCCTACTACCCCAAGGGCCTCCGGGTCTGTTGTGGGATAACTTTACTTTACTATAAAGCCAGTATGGCTTCTTATGATGTTTTTTATTATTCATTTCATACATCTTAATGATGGATAAATCATATTTGAAGAGAACAATTTTATGCTCAGACTGGGGCTAGAACCCAGGCCCTTTTGCAATCTAGGCAAATGCTCTAACCCGAGTGAACTACCTGTGCAAGATAGAAGCAAAGGTTTCATAGCATTTGGTGCACGTGAATTAACAGGGTACATAAGAGGAAAATTTGCATTTAGATTGGAACTTGCTCACGTAGCTCACTAAGTTAGAGCATTTGCCTACAGTGCAAAAGATCCTGGGTTTTAATACTTTTGTAAATGTTAACAATTATTATTTTATTATTTTCATCATCATTATAGGTATAATTTTAGTTGAATGAAATTTTAATGAGAGTGACTCTTTAATTCACAAAATGAATGCCCAGCCAATACCAAGTAGGACCACGTGTCATTATTAACATGCCAACTAGGAAAGTGCAGTGACTGTTAAAAGGCAATTAAAATGTTTGCCCATTTTTAAAACACCACATTGATAATTTAATAGTGCACCATGCATGAATTTATCAATGAATGTACTATTTTCACTTGAGTGTTTTATATTGAACAAGATGATGGAGATGTTGCAGTTTTAAATAAGCACTAAATCTCTCATTTAATTTTAAAACCATTAATAAGTATTCTTGAAGTTCTTCAACACCTGAAATGTCATGTATTAATTTCATGATCACTCTCTTCATCGCTGCTTTCCATATCATTGTCTTCAATTATAATTCCATTCCATTCCATAGTGTTCTACCCGAGGGCAGGTCTTTCACTGCAATCATAACATTTTCATGCTATGCTTTGCAGCTTTACTAGGGAATTATAGGTGTGGTAGATTCCTGTTGCTTTCCACACCGGTGAAGGATGTTGATGATAATGTTCATAATGATGGCCAGATGATTTTCGGGGGTCGTTGGGCCTGACATTTGTTTTACATGTGTGGAAAAACCCCAAAAAAACCTCACCTAGGAGCCTGTCCCAACCGGGAATCTAATCCAGGTTCGCTGCATGACAAGGCAGCAGGCTATCTCGAGATCACAGTGGTGGACTATTCAATTATAAATTTCTCAGTTATTTTGTCAGCACTCTTGTTCATTATATTCCAGGATTCTTTTCTTCATAAAATTATATACATATATATACATGAATACTTTATAAGAATAATTCATGTGAACTTCAAAATAAAATCCTTCTCATTTTGTCTTGAAAATTGTGTAAACAGAACTATCCAATACTCCTGTGGCTGCAAAAGCTCTGCTTGGACTTCCTTCACTTGTCTAACATACATGGGCGATAATTAGTCCATTTCTTTCTGTTTTGCGCAGGACACTGCATTATGTAAAATAATATAATTAAAAGTTATAATTTAATGCACATCCATGTCATGCTACAATTTGAAAACTACAAGACACACAGAGATAAGACAATATATTTAAATCTGATGTTTAAATTGTAACAAATCCAGTTGTCACTACAATTGATTATTGACTTTACTCAGAGTGCAATAATTATTATATTGTGATGCATTATTATAATAGCACTTGAATTGCGCAGGCAAAGACAAAAGTAGAGATCTCATATTGTTTAGGAGTTAAAAGAATTTGCGAGTTGTTGACTGTGAGTTGAAAGGTCCCCATAGAATATTTGATATGCGTCTAGCCCCTCCATACCAGTGTAAAAAATTCTCTACGAATCTACCCCTCCTGTCTAGAGGCTTTGACTCCCGAAGCTTCCATACTAGAATAGTCTCGACTGGAAGCTGAGAAAGTTCGTATCCTGGGTTACATAAACCCTGGCCATAGTTGGAAGTGATTCAGTTGGGTGTATGCTACGACACAGTGAAGGGAACGGATTCAGTAGTGAAGAAATTGTGCTCAAAAAATAATTAGTGAGTGGAAGCAATTTGCGTGACAATCAAATTGTAAATTAAGAAACATTATTGACAGCAAGAGATGCAGACTATCGTGAAGATAATAAAGTGATTGTGAAGATTTTGTGTGAGTATCTGTGGCATTTATTAGAGGAAAATCACCTGTTATTGATCTTCCCGGTGGACTGTGACAATATGGTTTTGGTAGTATCACATGTGTGGCTGGGAATTTACAGTACTCAGCAGCCTGTCTGGGCTCTCCCCCTGGATTGATGATCAAGGTCATTTGTTGAGATCCCTTGTAACATTATTATCAATATATTACCGGTAATTGCTTTGTAAAATATTTATTTTTTTATTTTTTAAACTGATGTTGAAAAGTTGGTAGCATTGCCACAGTCTTGCAGGTTAGAGATATTTAGATTTTATCAACAGTCTCAGATATTTATGATAAAATGTTACATTTTCAGATGGAGCAAAGTCAAGAATGTTTGGAGGAAAAGTTAGGAGATGGAGACAAAAATATAACAGGAAAAGGTCCTAATGCGTTACATATGGAGGAAAATAAATATAGCAAAAATGCAAGTAATGAGAAAAATTTCAAATGTTTGATTTGCAATAAATCATTTACTTGCAAAAATTATCTTACTAAACATTCATATATTCACAATAATAAATCAGCTTTCAACTGTTCAATTTGTAATAAGTCATTTACTCGCAAGTATCGTTTTAATGAACATTCATATACCCACACTAATGAACTGCCTTTCAGATGTTTGGTTTGTAATAAATCATTTACACATAAAGATGGTCTTACTGAACATGCACACATTCATAATAATGATTCATGTTTCAAATGTCCGATTTGTAATAAGTCATTTGTTCGCAAATATCTTATTAAACATTCATATGTTCACCGTAATGAATCACCTTTCAAATGTTCGGTTTGTAATAAATCATTTATTCGCAGAGATTGTCTTATCAAGCATTCATATATTCACAGCAATATACCATGTTTCGAATATGTGATTTGCAAAAAATAATTTAATCACAAAGAATGTTACACATTCAAAATTTCACAAAAATGAGAAACAATTTAATTCTTCTTTTGTAATAATTAATTATGTCCAGAGTAAAATTTTATTTCATATCCAGATATTATCAGTAATGAACAATTCAAATACTTGGTTTGTAATATGTAATTTAATTTAAATTCATGTATTACTATAAATTAATTTACTTACAGTAAAGAGAAACATTTCAATTCAGTTCCATGTAGTATATCATATCTTACAAAAGAAGACTTCAAAAGTGTAAATGCATATGCACTGTATATAAAAAAACTTCTAAAATTAATCAATACTTTGTACCTAATTTTTTTTGGTAATAATTCTTAAAATGTAAATAATAATGTAGTAACTTTTATTTTATCCATCTTCCTGAATTAGAATTGATTTTTATTTAAAAAAATTCTAATTGTGGAAGACGGATAAAATAAAAGGTACTGTATTATTATTTATAACATTTTAATATATAACCTGAATTGTGATAACAATGAACATTAAGAATATTGATAATAATTCTTATTAGTTACCGGATAGAATAGTTGTGTCATCTAAGTGTATTTATATTGTAACTCATATTCATATGTGAATCGAGAGATAACAAAAGGAATAAACTAATAAACAGAAAATATACAATTATATTTTCCATTCATGCTTACTCTTCCCTACAGCAGTCCAACAGAAAACATAGCTCTTCTATACAGCTTGATAAATTAAACAAATAAATAATAACCAGGCCTTGGGTGTCTACTAGATTTGCAAGATGCCTTTTCTCAGCCATGGCAAATCATCAACTGTTGAACATTGTTGCATTCCGAGCCAGGAAGTGAGCAACTGCACATCCTAATTTGTGCATAAATTATGTAATGAAAGAAGCAA
Organism: Diploptera punctata; assembly: GCA_030220185.1. Taxonomy (NCBI): domain Eukaryota; kingdom Metazoa; phylum Arthropoda; class Insecta; order Blattodea; family Blaberidae; genus Diploptera; species Diploptera punctata. Next base: position 116,248 of record JASPKZ010001594.1, on the reverse strand, counting down.
AGAATAGGAAGGTGAGAATGGATCAAAGCATTATGCACTCAAAGCACAAGGTTTGTGTAGTACATATAAGTGCATTTTTTGATGATACAGACATTGGGTACAATTTTTTCCCAACGTGATAATTTCTTTCTTGTTTGATGATGAGGGGAGTGAACAAGATGTTCTCTCCAAGTGGTGGAATCCGAGGTGAAATGGACTGTCCTCATGCAGCCCTACATCCAACTGTTCAATGAAAGAGAATCTATGGTGTGTCCCATTGCAGCATTATTTGGGGATGGCAATCTCAAATAGCATTCACTCTCTCCACTGCTCTGCTCTGTGCTAGCAAAGGAGAAAAATAGCTGAAAAAGAAAGAAAACAATGTCAGCGACTTCGAAAAGACAACAAAAGATAATTTTACACCACTTGAACCATATAAACTCACAAAGACTATTTTAAATCAGACACACATTTTTAATCGGACACATGTTGATTGTGAATAGAGCCATTAACACTTTCTAGCTCCAAAGTAACTGGTGTTAGGATGCACAAGTCTGAGCACTAAAACATAACTTTAGCTGTGTGGAACTAACAGGACATAAATGGTAATGTACCAAGTCATCCATTTTAAAAAGCATATCATTGCACACTTGATTATATCTTTGCATGACTTCATCTATTTCAACTTGTAACAACTGTAACTTAGAAGGAGAAAAGAGAAAAGATGGTGAACATTCAGGGATATTATCAGTTAATTCTAATTCACAAGAGCTTTCTAGCTCTTCCCAATTTATCTTGAAAAGGTGTAGATAATTCTTTAACAAACTCTGACACTCTTCCACACCCATATGAGTATTCAAGGACATCACACATTGTTTCAAGACAAAGAATTCTTCCCAAGAATGAATTACAAATAGAATAGAAACATTACAGACTAATTTAAAATTGCAGTGACAATGCTGAAAATCATTAATCATATCTGATTTTGAAATGAAGTGAAATCCTAAGATTACTTGAACTGGTAAATCAGGAGCTATGTAGAAATATTGATTCCAAGAAAATCTTTCAAAACTTTAGATGCAGACAAACAATCTTATTCAAGAAAAAAAGTTGATTATTAACTAACCAACATTTTTATAGAGGTCTGACATTGAAGTTTAACAGGTAAATTAGAAAGAAAATCTTGATGAACAAGAAGAATTGAACTTCCATTATACAATAATGCATTGAGTCTTCTATTAAAAACTTCTATAGGCAAATATGGTAAATTTGCTGAATGAGGAGTAGGTTGAGTTTGTAATAAAGGAAATGTTATATTTAGTAGTGCACATTGAATCCTTATTAGATCTAAGCTTCACTTTTGAACCTTGTGAAGAAATTAGATTAACATAATGCAGAGTTATCCTGATCGATATAACATCAGTCGCCAAGAAATTACTGAAGATGAAGCTGCCCAAGCTTTTATAATTAGAAGACTGGATATGACGTGAGGTATAAATCATTTTAATTTAAATCTTAAATTCAACCTCATAGTGATTTTTCCTATAAAAGTTCAATAAAAGTGATGACCCAAGTCTAGATAGGAATCAAAATGGCCAACTGTTACATAACCTCAACATCGGATTAGTACTCCTGATCGACATAACATCAGCCGACAAGAAATTATTGAAGATGAAGCTGCTTAAGCTTTGAAACCAGTATAATTAGGAGACTGGATATGAGGTGATGTCTAAAGCATTTTAATTTATATCTTAACATAATGCTTATTTGATTTAAAAGAAATGAATGTTGTTTTGAGGTGTGTTGCTGTTGAAAATTACTAGTGGAAAATTGTTTAACTGAATTAACAGAATTCTTATACGTTCTTCCCACTTGTTCAGAATTAGAATTTCTTTGATTCTCAGTGATTTTTTAATTTAATGCCAGTCGTCCCAACAAATATAATTTAGCTATATTAATAGTTTTCTGACCAAAAATCATATGCAATCTAATTGTAGGAGATATATTTTAGAGAATAATATCAATTAATTTTACTTCAGAAAAATGTTGTTCTAGCAGCTGAATAGCCCAATGCTCTTCCGATATAAATTCTGACAATGATTCTCCATGTCGTTGGAGATGATGGGTGATGAATTTAATTAAGTGGTACTCAAGTAGCCGAGTTGGCAGTAGTGAAAGTTTAACATGTTCTTTAGCTTGTAAGCATGTCTTGTTAAGTTTCACTATTTCACTCCATATTTGATCAAATATCCATCAGTACGGATGAAGATAGAATATTAACAAAATGAGTATCATTGATGAATTAGCAGTGATTTCAGTTGGTAAGTTACTGCTGTTTTATTGATTTTAAAAGTGCTGTAACATAATTTTCCACCGCTGTGGTCTTAAGGTGTTGTGCTGCCTTGTCACGCAGCAGGTCCAGGTTCGATTCCTGGTCGGGACAGGCACCTGGGTGAGGTTTTTTTTCAGGGTTTTTCCTCACCTGTAAGATGACAAATGTCAGGAAACTTAGGGCCCAATGGTCCCGGAAAATCATCTGGCCATCATCATCATCCTTATCATCATGATCCTTCACCGGTGTGGAAAGCAACAGGAAGCTACCACACCTATAATTCCCCAGTAAAGCAGCAAAGCATAGCATGAAATTGCTATGATTGCAGTGAAAGACCTGCCCTCAGGCAGAATTACTATTGATGGGTGGATGGATAACATAATTATGCTTTTCTCGTGTTATTTCTTATTTTATGTTTTTGATAAGTATGAGATTTATTTAGTTTTTTTTTTCTCTCTAGGCATAATTACATTTATAATTTCTTTTGGAGGGGCATAATTTGAAAAATGAACCAAGGTGGCAACATTTTAAAATATGGATCTATAATAATAGTAAAATGGTAGAAGGAATAGTAATATAATAATAATAATAATAATGATAATAATAATAATAATAATAATAATAATAGTGATTTATTTAAATACAATTTTATTACCTCACCTCATATTCTTCTTCTTTGAATAGTTTTGGATCCTTCTTCAATTCCAGCGTTGGTATTTTCACGGCCATTGTTATGTTGTCCTGAAGAGCCGCCTCTTGCTCCTCATATTGGTGGACTGAAGAACCTTGAAATCAAATCATTTTCCTTTTTTTTTTCTACATAAAAAAATAAAAATGGAAATGAGAAATTAATTAACTTTGAAATTCCCGGGAAAATGATTTGAATTTGAGGTTCTTCAGTATAGCAACAGAGGGAGCAAGAGGTGGATCTTCAGGACAGCATCACAATGGGGTTGTGAAAATTCTGATGATGGAACTGAAGAAGGATTCAAAACTTGTCTAAGAAGAAGAAAAATATGAGGAGAGATAATAAACTTTTACATAAGTATTAATTCATAAAAAAAATTAAAATAATAGTGATATTAATAATAATGCATTAGTGGCAGTGAAATAATGTATGCCTCAACTTTGGCCAAAAATCATGTAGTTCATAGAAACTGACTTTACTCCCTTTAACAACAAAATAAAGAAAATAAAAAATAAAAAAAAGTCCTGTAAATAACAGGGCAATCATTTTCGTAAGTTCTTCCTAACCTAATAAAATGTAGGCATAATTACTTTATGTAAAGATGCTAGGAAAATGTAAGATGTCACTAGATACAGTATACACCATATTACAGAGGCTCTTAGCCAAAACAGCTGACTACAAAATTTAACACCATGGTTTTGAATCCACGAGATGTGTATTAATTTTTTAAAACAAGATTTTTAACACATCTTAACAGGGAGACAAAAATCTGCTGTGTTATAAATATCATGTTTAAGCATAAAGCAACGCAATGCAATAAACATTTTACTGCATGAAAACTTCCAAAGTTTGAAAAAATAATAAATTTCACCTTCATCACAGTTTTTAAATGAATGAAAGCATGGATTGATGAATGGATGGAATGAATATATAACTAATATTATCATAATTTGACCTATCATAGGGGCAAGTGTTCTAAATCCTCCGTTACTGCAAAGCTAATGAAATCATCATGTCCAAGATTCAATGAGAAATAACATGGATTTTTGACTAGTGTCTGTGTATGCTTCAATGTGAAGAATTCAGGTATCCATGATAAGCAGCAGCTCCAGGTTAAGAAAGCAGCTATAATGTCTAGGGGATCCCAATATATTGAACATAAATAACCATTATATTTGAAGAGAAAAATTTTTGCCTAGACCGAGACTCGAACTTGGGACCTTTGGCTTTCCAGGCCAAATGCTCTACCAACTGAGCTACCAAGGCGAGTTGCTATCTAGACACAAATTTTTCTCTTATATACATTGTAATTCCCTCGTGCCATATGCTTTGAAACCTTTGCTTCTATCATTGCAAATGGCGGCTTCTTAGTTAAGAAGACATTTATTGGGAATTTAACACTACTTTATAAAGCCAGTAGGGCTTCTATTGACGATTTTATTATTAATTTAACACTTCTCATTGAAGGATAAATTATATTTGCACAGGAAAATTTTCGCCTAGACCGAGACTTGAACCTGGGATCTTTGGCTTTCCGGGCCAAATGCTCTACCAACTGAGCTACCGAGGCGAGTTGTGATCTAGACGCAAATTTTTCTCTTATATACATCAATAAATAACCATTATTCATGCAGGATAACAGAGCACCTGTATGATTTGATTCCTGGATATGATAACAGTGAGTCATCCTGTGATTACCTCCCACTGATTAGACATTGTTATGCCTCAACCGGCTAAGTACCACTTATTGAAAAATGAGATTTTGATGCCATTTGTTGCACTGGCTCATGAAGTAAGTGTACACACATTTTTAATGCCAAGTTTTTAACTATAGCCTTATTATTAAAGAAAAATGTAAATGCCATCAGCCCTATCAGAGATTATGTTTTGCAACCAATGGTTATGAAATCAGATCTTGATACATGCTAATCTAAATTTTGCGTCATACGGCTAAGAGCCAGATGTTCCCGTTCTTAGATTGTTGGTGCATAACTGTCAAACAAGGAAAATAACTTCCAATATCCAGTATTGTTAGTTTGGTGCTACAATAAATTGTGAAGATTGACTTAAAATTTAAATGTATTTTTCTCGAAACTTATATGATGGTGCATAGTTGGTTGATGCATAACTTTGTCCAATTATGCTTAGCGTCTCAGAAATTGTAGCGTAGGCAACTACTTGTAGCAATAATAAAAACAGCAAAATTGGATCAATTACCATTATATAATACAATTAGCAACTTTAGGAATATATATATATTAATTAAATAAAAATAAAACGTAGTTTTATTTTTATTTAGTTAATAAATATGGATTTTCATCAAGTAAACACCAACTCAATTGATTATATATATATATATATATATATATAATATATATATATATATATATAAATGGAGATATAAATAAAAATAGTTAATAAATGTTATGGATTATTCAAAAATAACTATCAATAATATTTAGAGTCAGATTTTCAACTTGTTAATAAATGAGGTGAAACTGGTCACCTTACCTCATAAATCTTGATGTTTCATTTGACATGTTTCAATATGTTGTCTATATCATCTTCAGATTGTTCAGACTTTATTTTTATGGTATTGGCCCTGGATGTTGACTCTCACTCGATATTCTGGTTGACTGAAGAACTTGTGAATCAAATGTTTTTCCTTGAGAGTTTCAAAATTCATAATCCTAATTAGAAATTCCTGGGGAAAATGATTTGATTCACAAGTACTTTGGTCAACCAGAAGATGGAGTGGGAGTCAACATCCAGGGCCAGCAACCATAAAAATCAACAGTCTGGACAATGTGAAGATGGTAAGGACAACATATCAGAACATTTATTTGAGTTGTGTGTTTTACTCACCTCATATTTCTTGTTTCCTTCTGACTTGAATAGTCAACTTTATTAAATATATGTAGAAAATATCACTATGAGGTTTATTTTAATTTATTTGAGTCGTGTTTTGGCTCGCCTCATATTTCTTGTATAAATGTCCTTATGACTTGAATAGTTAACTTTATTAATTACATGTAGGAAATAACACTGTGAGGTTTATTTTAATTTATTTAAGAAATGTGAGGTAAGTCAAAAATACAACTCAAATAAATTAAAATAAGCCTCATAGTGCTATTTCCTACATATATTTAATACCGAAACATGTCAAATGAAACATTAAGATTTATAAGTTAAGATGACCAGATTCACTTTATTTATTAAGTAGAACCTCATAATGTTACTTCCTGTTGTAATTTATTAATTTTTCAACTTGTTGGAATGTTGGTTCACATGGGCCAGTTATGTTGACACATTTGCTACCAGTTTCGTGTTGATTTTGAATTGTATAGCTGTTGGCAATATGGGCACAGTAGTTATTTGCATCCCTCTGAATTCTACCAGTGTATAGATTTTTGAATGACCTAACTTAAGGTAACATTTATAAGTTAATCCAGTCTGAATATAAGTTGCTAAAAGTCCACTCCAAAAATCTTGTTACTTAACAGTGTAGGATGTACAACAATAATTCAAAGGCATAATGGAAGACAATTTGATAACAATTGAAATAATCTGTTACCTAAGGACTATATATATATATACATATACATATTATAGTCATTTGTGCTAAGATAATCCAATTTTTGTCCAAGCTTACCAATGAAAACATTACCTCAAATTCTGTTTTCCAAGAAGTAAGTGAGGTCACCAGATGGAAATGTCTCACATTTAATATCACCATAATCTAGTTTTAATTTTATTTCAACTTTAATGTCCTGTAAATTTATATTCACAGTATTTTATTATGTCCTGCACCGTAGCCGAGTGGTTAAGGCAGGAAGCCTTGGCGAAGAGCTACGGGACTTGCGCTGGTTAGAGTTTCCATGGGGGCCAAAATTTTTTCTTGGTTTCGGCCAATATGGGACCAGTGCCCACCCAGCATTGTGAGGCATTTGGGAGCTACAATAAGTAGCCGTTCCAAGTTGAGAAAACCAGCTCTAATGGCTGGGGGACTCGACATGCTGACCACATGTCACCCCTACACTGGCTAGATGATCACATCTACCTCTGTGATTGACATATGTGGATATAAGGCCAGCAGCCGGCTGGTATGCTAAGGGCCTTGTAGGCTGTCGTGCCATGGAATTATTAATTATTATTAGTATGTTGTTATATCAAACCTGGGCTCCTAATGATGACAGATAGCTAAATAAAAATTTGTACAGTAACTTACTTGCAATTCATTTTCAATTTGTGGCAGGTGACCTGATCTTCTGTTCATTAGAAAATGGACAATTCATTGTAAAGAAAATGTCAAAAACACTATTAAATACACTACATTCATCCATATTTCTCTACATAAGCGTATTTGTAACAACATTATTTTCTATATGGAATAAACAAACCTAATAGAAATGAAGCTGCAAACTATCATAGTAATTTCTTAATAATATACCCTACATCATATATGAATAGATGAAAATATCCATCATTTTCATGAAGTACAAATGCCAACATAAAATATATTAATGTTTGGTGGTTTCAAATGACTCTGTATTTCGTTACATGTTATTCATATAATTACCCACTGTCTGAAGACACATCTCAAATTAAATATCAGTGAATAATATAATAAATAAAATCTCACAGCTAACAAGCACAATAAAAAAATATCAAAAATTTTGTTGCCTCGGGCCATGACCCATGTTGGCTCTTACATAAAAAATGATCCTGACTGTTATTACTATAAATATTAGTATTACAATAAAATTATTATTTTTTTATCATCACTACTACAACTCATTGTTACTACTACTATTGCTGCTACTGTTACTGCTACTACTTTTACTATTAATATTACTATTACAATTACGATTATGGTTAGTATTATTATTTTATTATTAATGTCATTATTTTTAAGTAGACAATATATAAATAACAGAAGTATGGAGACAAAGTAAAGATTCCATCTGGGATCAATCATGAGATACCCATGTTGCCAATTTTTCTAACCCTGATGCTACATTATGTATTGAAAGAACATAAGTACAATAGCTGCTGTTGTGCAGTTATATAAATTATCAAACTAGTTATTGAGGGAAAAGTTGTTACCTTGTGAATAGCACATATAAACTTTGTTTTCATCATTAATACTTGACCCATTCTTTTTTGGATAAGTGTATAGTGAAGACATTTTGTCTCTGATACCACCATGGTAATTGTGAATGCCAAGTAAGAAATCTGAAAAGATGGCTCACAGGTGCTCAAGTGAAATTACATCAGGTGTAGCAAGCCAGTAATGGTTAACAATCTTCTTTTAAAGGTGAACCAAGCCCCAGAAATATAAGTACTTCAAGAAGACATCTTTATCAAAGATCAGAGATAAAGTTTTAAGAAGTGTTCTCTGAAAAGCAGAAGAAAAATAATGTAGAGAACAAAAGTAAGTAAAATGTTTGAAGTTGGATAAAATACAAATTAAATGAATAATAGCAGAAATGTATGTTATGGCCGAGTTAGAAGAATGGAGTCTGGAATGATAACAAGACAAGCACTGGAATTTTGATTAAGGGAAGAGACGAAGGTTTCTACCTAGATATAGATGGGAAGAACAAGTTCAGAGGAATGAGAACAAATGAGGAATTTGAATAGCTTGAAATGATAGAATTGACTAAATAGTTGGAGAATTTTGTCCAAAACTCAACCTCTAGAAATGGGACATATAACTAGATGGAGAAGAAATGTGATCAAAAACTAAAAACCAAAGCAAACATTCTAATAAATGACTCTTAAGTATCTGGTACTGGAGACAGAATTACAATATTAAGTGGGATTAGGCACTTAATAACAATTGAGAGAAATTTTGCAGAAGTAATACAATTGAAATAACTATTAGCAATAAAAAAATGGTGAGTTAAAAAAAATATTTTTTTTATTCAGCAGGTTTCACATCTTCCTGCACCCGATTTATCTACTATTATTCTCCTCCACATCTCTCTGTCATTCCAATCTCTACTATCCAATCCTTGTTCTCTCATGCTGCTCAAAAACATCATGAATCCATGCTTTTTTGGTCATCATCACCTTCTTCTACCAAGTGGCACCCATTTAGTATTCGTGGGAATTTGTCTTCTGTCATTCTTTTGACATGACCATACTATTTTCCATCTTGCCTTTCATTCTTGAGCTTTTAGCATGGTATATTTTTTCAAATCAACCTGGAGGACCAGGAGATTTTTAATAAGGTTCTCTTTCTTTAGCCCTTGATGAACCAACACCTAAATGCAAGGCAGCAGTACCTCTAATCATAGGGCAGGGGCCCTCATATGGTATTATCAGCCAGGCATACTGAACCCTGGCTTTTTAATGAGGTTGTTACACCCTCCCACACAAACTTTTCCAACCTGGATTGTGTCAGTCTTTGGCAGGTTTATTATTATTATTATTATTTGGTATTATTATTGTTGTTATGGTTATTATTGGTCTTTTTTTGCTTGGTCATTTAGCATTGTGTGTTTTTTTCTAATGTGTGGGGAGCTAGCCCGCAGCATAAACCTCCAACCTGGAGAACCAGGAAAATTTCTATCTGGGTTTTCCTCATATAGCCTTTGAAGATCCCTCTTCACCGCAAGGCAGCGTTTCTCTATTTCCCTTAGAGATAGGGTTGCCTCTTCAGCCAGATCCGCTGTGTTGAAGGACTCCTCCTACACTGACTCTGCCATTGAGTTCTTCACCGTAACCCTGGCTAGGGGCCCTTACAGAGTACTATCAGTCGGAGCCAACTGAACCCTGGTTTTTTAACAAGGTTGTTACTCCTCCCCCTCCTCCTTTCTCTTCTGGGCTTGGGACCGGCCATGGCAGAGTTATGGTTATTATTACAATTACCGTTATTAATATTATAAACATCACTTTAGGAATGATTATAAATTTGAAATATTGTAGATATAACTTACTAATCTATAATAAGTTTTGCTGTCGTAGTTCATTCACTAGATACTTTCTGTAGATCTGGAGTATGTTATTTTAAATTATGATATTCATCATTTAATTGATTTATTCAAGCTTTCTCCACCTGTTGCAGGTCCTGATTAAAGAAACTGAATCAATTTATATTAAAGATGAGAATAGTGAGCCAAAGGTAAGCACTTCATTTGTATTTGTTTAAAATATCATACTTTTTTTTTTGTCTTAGTGTCTCGTTATAGTACTTCATTAAGACATGTATCTATACTAGAATTGATTTTAAGCACTCCATTATTTAGAGGTCCCAGTGAAGATGTTAATAATATTAAAATTCCGAGTTTACAATAATTAACAGTAGGTCGGTATTTGGTTCTCTTGTCTACTTTAATCTCTTCAAAATAGATTGTATTCATCTTAAATACTTGGATCGAGTAAGGAAACATGCATTCGTTTAGCAACAGATATAATGATACAGACATGAGTTTATATTTCTATACCTCTTCCGAGCTAAGTTCTAGTGTAATGTAAAAAAAAAAAGTAGTACAGACTACATTTTCATTGATCGAATAACTGTTTTACCTTTAAGCATGTAAGAGAATGTAGGCCACTCTCTAATATAATAATAATAATAATAATAATAATAATAATAATAATAATGTTTTATTTATTCTGGCAGAGTTAAGGCCATAAGGTCTTCTCTTCCACTCAACCAGCAACATTCAAAATAAATAAAATAAAAATAATAAACATATGTATTATGTAGAACGTTTCTGTGTAAGGTGCATGGGAGAATTTTAAAATATATAATTACAATTTTAATAGATTTAATAAATAAGCATTACATTTGTTAATGTTATATTTTTAATTAACACTTTCCAGAATTGGACATAGTTTTATTTTAGGAAGAAAATTAATGTTCAGACCAGGAGTCTACCTGTGCATGTTAGTATGATACCAATTGCACCATCCAAACTCCGATTTGAATGTCCATTTATATAATTCTCTTTCATTGGAAGGCCGGTAGATGAATAGAAGAACAGATGGCATTGATGAGAGAGAATTATGTAAGTGGAAAAAAATGTTATGTTTGTATTGGAGTTTGGATGGTGTAATTGGTATCATACTAACGCACAGAGTTGGAGATCCAGGGTTCGAGTCCCAGTCTTAACGTTAATTTTACTTTCTAAAATAGAACATTTCATTTTTAATTTTTTATGTATACGCAATGCAGAATACATTCAAATTTCAATTGTTTCAAATGGCTGCTTCTTCTATACAATTTTTGAAGAATCAAAAAGGAAATAATTTATTAAATACAAAAAGGAAAACCTTTGAAAAGTGGAGAGAAATAAATTATTTTGAATGTTTTCAAAAAGTTTAGTGAAAATAACAGCAGAATTTACAGGTAAGTCAGCATAGAGCATATATTGTGTTCATAATGAAATTGGAAATATTGATATCATGGAGAAAGTGTAAATATCTGATTAGATTGGCCCATATAAAATTTTTTGTCATAAATAAGTTCCTAATTACTGATACCATCTTACCTTGTATTTGATCTTATTTCCCATAAAATATAATGTTGCCTAAGAACAATGTTTGTAACGATGACATTTCCTTATACAATTCAGTGATATGGGACGTAAAAGTAGCATAATGGCTCCCTATGTGGAGTAATACCTTAAGCAAGTTTGTTTACAGTACAACTGGAACTTAGTTTGGGTCTTGGCAGTGAATAAAACAGCCATTATTTTTATTTTGAAATTTGTATAATAGGTTTGAATAATTTATTAATTGAAAGCTGAATATATTGAAAATATTACTATTTTCATGGACTGTAAACACTATGGTTTTCCAACTATTATCATCATCATCATCATGAACAAATTCGTTTTAGGCCATGTGGCCTGTACAGTAAACCTAGCGAAGATGGTCTTGATCTTTCCACCGATGTTTTGGTCTTCCTTGGTCCCTATGTCCAGTTGGGGTATATTGGAATGCCAATTTTGGAAGTCTATTTCTTGCCATTCTCCTCAGATGATTTTTCCATTCTTGTTGGCATCTTTGTATATCTTCATTTAAACTTGTTCCAAGTTTTCCTCTGATAATAGTGTTCCTTTGGTGATCCAGTCTATTAACTCCTAACAATGATCGTAAGAAGCGCATTTGGCTTACTTGAAGTTTATGAGAGTTTCTTTTATTTAAAATCCAAATTTCACTTCCGTATTTTAGAGCAGCTTTTGATGTGATGTTATGTATTTCCAACTATTATTAATAAAAAAACCCCATGGTGCGACAGGCCTAGAAGGCCCTTGTCTTACCAGCCAGCTGCTAGCCTCACTTCCACATGTGTTAATCACACAGAGGTAGATGATTATTCAGGCAGTATAGGGATGACGTGTGGTTAGCATGTTAAGTCCCCCAGCTATTGCAGCTGGTTTTCTCAACCTGGAGCCGCTACTTATTGCAGCTCCCAAATGTCTCACGATACTGGGTGGGCACCAATCCCATCTGGCTGAAATTCCATAAAAAAAATTTCTTCCTCCATGGACACCTGAACTAGCTCAAGTCCTGTAGCTCTGCGCTAAGGCATCTTGCTTTAACCACTCGACTGAGTCGCAGGACATTATTATTATTAATAAAGTCATGTTTATTATTGTTATTTTGATGTTGCTGTCATCTGTATGTCATTTTCAGTTGTTAGTGAATAATTGTTTATTTTACAAGGTTCTTTTTCTCCCCCCCAAATGCCACAGGTTTGTCATTCGACATTCCTGGTTTCTCTCCTGGCATGGCGTACTTATAACCCACTTCTGAGAATGGGGCGCCTGGAAGGCGGGGTTACGTTGCCCCGATGATATGATGGGTGATGATGATGATAATGGTGCGCCAGGAGAGTCCCTAATCCTAAGCTTAACCTAAGTGAATATGAATGATGATGATTGCGATGGCCATATGATTTCGGGGACCGTTTGAGCCTATAAGTTTTCCTGACATTTGTCTTACAGGTGAGGAAAAAGCCCGATAAAAACCTCACCCAGAAAAACTGACCCGACCGGGATCGAACCCGGGCCCGCTGCTTGACAAGGCAGCACGCTACCCCGAGACCACAGCGGTGGACATTTTACAAGGTTTTAAACTGAGATTTTATGATGAATTCTAATTTTTAACCCAAGCATATGTGAAGCCGGAATTTCAAAACAAATTTGTATAAAACATAAATTAATTGTGGGAAATAACATTATGACGTTTTCAAGTTAATAAATAAATAGTGGGTCGTGAAATCTCACCTCATAAACTCGGTGTTCTTCAAGCAGAGGACTGTGATTTCAAGAGGCATCCCTCCTTTCTTCAGCTATCTTTATGACTGTTGAATTTTCGTTTTCTTCTTCAATGTGGCCATCTGGTGCTGATTTGATTAACTTTGAGATCAAATCTTGCTACCTGGGAATTTTAAAATTCATGGATCTAAATATGTTCTTCTGAATGTATATGTTTTCCCAAACCGTCAAATCCAAGGGTTTCACCAAAAGTTTCAAAAATTTGCAAAACCCTTGGATTTCATGGTTTTGGAGAATGTATACATTCAGAAGAACAAATTTAGATCCATGAATTTTGAAATCCCTGGCGAGCAAATTTGATCTCAAAGTTCATCAAATAAACACCAGATGGCAGCTTTGAAGTTGAAGGTGTAGACAAAAAATGAACAGCTGTAAAGATGGCTGAAGATAGGAGAGATGCCTCCTGTTACCGCGGTCCTGTGCTTGAAGAACATGGAGTTTATGAGGTGAGATTTCACAACTCACTGTTTATGTATTAAATTGTATAAAACACTTTATATTTCAGTACAGTGCAATCAGTATAGCACTGGACAGCAGACGCGGGGAATTCACTATACACTGCTGACGCACTCGCGGCGGTAAACGGATAGCGTAGGATCGCGGTGATACAACCACACACATTTTCGTAACTATTTTACAAATTGAGGGGCTCAGTGCCAGTGGGAGCTATCCCACACATAATGAAAAAATTACATTTTGTGATTTTTGGACTGCTGCTGCCATCTCCCTTTTACTATAGAAATCTTAATAATATGACTGCACAATTGTGCGATCTACATTAATTTTTAGAAGCTGTTTCCTTTTTCCCCAGTGAACATTTTTGTGCCAGAGGGAGCTATCCCACACTAGAAAGTTGTCTATGTAAATAAATGTAACCAACCATATAGAACCGTTAACAATGAAATTTTATGTTTAAACAATAAAAGGTTAAATCTTTTGCTACTTCTGTATTCAAATACAAATATTTAAATCTAAGCATATTCAAAAAAACATGTAATATTATTAACAATATTATATATTAAGAAAATTGGATTTTCAGGCATTGTAATACATTATGTTGGTCATTCAGTGATCTGTACATCCAAAATGGAGGTTAACAGTATAATTAATAATGGAAACGAAAGAAAATGCAGGTAAAAATCATGGAAAAAATTGGTTGCTAAACGGAAAAAAAAAGTAGTGGTGAGGAATATGAAAGTTATTGAACAATGAAATATATTCCTGCTCACAAACAAGCAGCCAGTTGCATGCGTAGTACCTATTGTGCCAGTTTTAACCTTACCTGATTAGTTATTCATCATTAAATCAGAATACTAAAGAAGAACTCTTTCAGAAATGTTATAGTTTGGGTAGTTATGATATTCAGAATGCATTTTTGTTTGGATTAATAGATCAAAGGATGAGTATCCATGATTACAAAGGTGACTGTAATGACGAATCAGTGTCCAGTCGTAAATACTTTTTTCAGTATTCTCTTAAATTAGTTAATGGCGAATCAAATATAGTGTGTATGAAAGCTTTTTGTGACAGTTTTGGGATTTCAAAGAAAAGTCTGTCTACTGCCAGTGTTGAGAGGAAGTTAAATCAAAATGGGAGGAGTGATAATAAAGAGAACTCTGAAATTGATGCACATGTTAACTTGGGAACACCTCACTTTGACCAGAGAGCTAAACATGGTAATATTCATAATAAAACAATGGATATTTTGTTGAACTCTGTTAGGGATCATATAAATAAATTTCCTAAATACACAAGTCATTATTCTCGCCATCATAATCCAAATAAAGTCTGTATAAACTCTGTTTGTTTTGTTTATGCAATGTTTTGTCTTTATGAAAAAGAATGTGAAGAGAAAGAAGTAACTCCGGATACACATTACATATATTCTAGAGTATTTAATACAAAGTTCAACATAGCATTTAAACTACCTCTTTCTGATACATGAAAAATGTGTGACAGTTGGGTGGCTTCAGAAATTGAAGAAATCCCTTTGGAAGTCAGAGTGCACTGATTTAGAGCTGATCAAGCAGTTTAAAGTAGGAACATTATATGAAGATTGTGACTACTGTTTGATAACCTACGACTTGCAACAAGCTCTGCCCACACCAAGGATCCCAACAGAATCAATGTTTTATCTTCGGCAACTGTGGGTGTACAATCTTGGGATACATATGTGTAACATAGATAATGTGTTTATGTGTATGTGGCCAGAAAATACAACTTATAGAGTATCATCTGAAGTGACATCTTACTTATACAACGTACTGTAAGATCCAGTTAATACGCTTCATAAACGGGGACTGATTTTCTTCTCTGACTCGTGCAGAGGGCAAAACAAGAATAATACTATCTTTAACTGGTATTACGCCCTTGTGTCCATAGGTATGTATGATGAGATTATTAATTACTTTTTGATACCAGGACATACCTCTCTACCCAGTAACAAAGATTTTGGGGTTGTGGAGAAGAAGATATAAAACATACAAGACATATTTATACGCCAGATCAGTGTTATGAACTGGTCAGGAAATCTCAGATTAAAAATCCATATTCATTGTCATTGAAATGAAGAAGGAATATTTTAAAAACTACCAGTTTTTAAATTTAAAAATCAGTAACAAACACTTTCATATTAGTAAAGTTTCCACTTTGAAAGTAACAAAAGGATCTACAGCATTATTCTGCAAAGATTCTTTCTCAGATCTGGAAGACAGTCGAGTTCTTTAAGAAGGTGCCTGGAAGAAAATAAAAAAATCACAGGCAAGAAGTTGCAGAGTGATGGCTGAGCTACCATAGGAACATTGCTCTCCTGAAACTATGAGATCTACAGTACATCAGAATGTATATTCCAGTTGTGTACCATACTTTTTAAGATGATTTAAGACCATCAAGCAGTGCTGAATCAGGAAAACTGGCTAAAGAAATTGCATAATTCAGGTGTTTATGTTTCATGATTTTGAATAATATGTAAGTATTACTTAATACAATTTATTGTAATGAACAATACAAAAATGTTAAATATTACACTTTGTTGTATTTTCTGAGATACTACAACATGTGAATGAAGTATTGAAGTGAAAAAATGTATACCTCAATATAACATTTAAAAAAAAAAAAACAAATCTAATAAAACTATCTTTTTCTCAGATTCAAATATCTGTGGGATAGCTCCCTCTGACACGAGCCCCTCAATTGTCGTACTTGCCAACCTTGTTGAAGCAGGTGCTGGAACTGTTGACCGTTGTCCATACATTTTTGACACCCCTTTATAAAATTTGTTGTACAGATTATGGACTGTTGAACGTAACGAAAGTTTTACATCCGGGAATCGTGTTTCAAAAAGTCTTCGTACTTGGCTGGTAGACTGAGTTAACAAATATTGATTATAAGTAACTACACGTTGTTCAGTAGAAAAAATATTAGTGATTATACAGTTTACACTTATGCACACGTCATTCAGTTTACATTATACACACGCCATTCAGATCACAAGGATTAGCGACCGAGCACCTTATCTACTCGAAGTACACTATCTGACTGTGACTGTAAATGTGTGGGATGTACACGTAAACTGCTGTGTCAGCGCACATTTCAAGTCATACTGCTTAGTCAGCGCACATTTCAATTCCGTGAATGCATGTGTAAGCCTTCGTTATCGCACAGCACAAACCCCGCGTCTGCTATCCAATACTATACTGATCTCACTGTAGATACATACACAGTAAAACTTGTTTAAACTGGAACGTGAATAATGCGAAATCTGTCCAATGTGAACAAATTTATTGGTCCCTGCAAAATAATAGTAATTTTACATGTATTTATTTAGTATAAAACGGAATCTGTCCAACGCGGAAAATGAAATAAACAGTTTATAAGGCGGAAAGATAGAGAGAGAAATAAATTAGTTTCCACTTCATTGAATTCCCGTTAGGTAAATTAACGATAAGTGATGATTGCTGCCGCCCGCAATGGGTGAAGTAGAGTTTCTACCTGTATCTGGAATTTTGTTTCGCCTCACTGTACACCCGTTTTGCGAGATACAGGTTCGCTTAACAAACATTTGGCGTGTGATATGTGTCTTACAAATAACCAGTGCACTGTAAAGTCTTAAGTTGGTTTAAGATCTGAGACCGATTGTGTACGTATCTTTCACAGGCAGCGTTCTGAATTTACGGTATAAATATGGTTAAATCGTATGTATCATTGTCGTTCAACGAAAAAGTCTTCTGAAGACAAAGAAAACAAACTCTCAGTTCGCGATATAATGACTAAATTTAAATGTAGAAAAACCCAAGTTCGTGAGATTTTAAAACACAAAGAAAAAATAATGAATGAATGGACGCAAGGAAAAATCAACGAGGTGTGGGATTGTTTTACAAGTTCACGATAAAAAAATTTCCGGATCGATGCTCAAAAGTCAAGTTGTAGCTGTTGCTATATCCCTAGGGAATAACGATTTCAAGGCATCTTCAGGTTGGTTGTGGACTATTTTAAAAGACGACACAATGTAGTGTGGAATGAAATTTGTGGCGAATCAAAGGATGTGGATGAAAGTATAGTTAGTGAGTGGAAACCGAAACTGCATACTTTCATTTCAGGATCCGCGCCTGAGAGACAGTTTTAACGCTGACGAAACTGGACTGTTTTTTTTCGCGCGTTACCGTCGAAGTCGCTTGTACATACAATACTTCACTTTCCAACGGCAGCGGAACTACAATTAATTCAAGGTACATAAACAGACATATACGGTGCTGTACAATCTAAGATTGGTTAATTTTTAAATACTTTTTCTATAATGAAGAACGTTGTCTAATATAGAAACAAAAATTGGTCCCATGCGATTCTGCTTTGAACAGGTTTTACTGTATTTTATTTCGTATTATTTAAATTGTTATTTAATCGCACTTTTTAGAAAGGAACTAAGTAAAAATTTGCCATTTTTGTTTTTCCTTGGTAAATGATTCCTATTGCCAAGACGCATTGATTGGCAAAGAAAGGAACTTGATTGGACCCTTCCATGTGCCTCTTAACAGCACTGTGATGTTTATAGTATGGTAAAGAATAGAACTAAGTCAGGAAATTAGTGTGTTTCTTCACCGTTTGTGTATCGGAAACATGACAGAGTACCAGCCCAAGAAGTTTTCTATATGAGGCAATTATGGGTTAATATATTTTGCATTCATGATCTTAAAGCCAACCAATGTGTGCTGTATTTGTACCACGAAGGACAGGCTCGAAAGGGAGCAAATTATGTTTGTTCATTTTTAAAAGATTATTTTTAATGAATTTGCAGAATATAGAAAACATACATATGTTCTCAGATGGAAGCCCAGGAAAAAACAAAAATCATACAATGGTTAGGTTTTCTCTTGATCTGGCAACTTCAGGAAGATTCAAAACTATAAAACATGATTTTCCTGAGCGAGGTCACTTTTTCCTCCATTGTGATAGGGATTTTGGGGTTTTTAAAAAAAGTACTAGGAAGGGCGGACAGGGTGTATACAATAAAAGAATATTTAGAAATAATCATACAAAGAAAAATACATTAGTTAAACTTGTAAACTGTGAAACACTGATCAGTAATTTCGATACATGGTGGCCTAAATTTTTCAAAAAGAATACCATATCGGAAGAAACAGCAAAGAATCCTCGTGAGAGAAAGGTTCATTTCACACCCTTATTATGTAAGGAATTCACGTACAACTCAAACAATCTTGGTGTTGTAGAAGCATGGTCATACATAAAGAGTAATGTAAGCAATAAGTTTCATCTTGGGAAAGGGAATTTGCGACATTTGTCATTGAAACTACCAAAGGCATATCCCGGAGGACAAATTCCCATCAATCCCCAAAAAATTGAAGATCTTAAGAAATTAATGAAGTACATCAGTGAAGCAAATGCTAAAGCATTTTATGAAGTAATACTTTCAACTCTACTACAGAGTCTGGTGCACCATGAATGAAAAACACCTGTCATTTTACATGTGTTAGTTCTTTTAAAGAAATATGTCTATTTTGATTTTTTTTTAATCAAAATGTTATCTTAATGTTCCTAGCATGTCAATTTAAGCAAAATACATGTATATCTGAATTGAATAAATTTTGTTCACTCTGTATGTCCATTTTATTCTTTCAAAAATAATTTCCAGTGAAGAAAGAAACTAAGTCTCAAATTTTAAATAACATATATACCGTGGTAGCACAACATTTCCATTGCTAGTCTGTTATCATTAAATTCAATCCCATGTTTTGTTTATATAATATATAACATAAATAAATTTTTATTCTGCTATTTGCTGATGAAAATAAGTTTTTATGCTCCCTGAAAAGTAGCAAATTTTGAGTTATTTCCTATCTAAAAAGTGTGATTCTATTATTCTGGCAATACAACTGATTTGTAAACAGAACAAAAAACAATAGTTATGTTAGTATAGTATATGATGTTCTAGAAATGACAATAAAATCGTTATTCTTCAGGCTTTTCTTTAATCACATGAGCTATCTTGATATAATTTAAGTGTTTCACAGTGCATCAGCAGTTGTTTCAGATGCATCTCTTCTTTATGAGAATGCAGTATGCAATATTGATGTTTACATAAACAGTCATAAGTTTGAATGTGTCAGCAGCAGGTATATCAGGGGCTAGATGAGAATTTTCTATTTGGATCTTGCATCTTTCTTCAATAATTTAACTACATAACTTTGCTTAATCTTGTATGTGATAATTCACTTGATATATTGATAAAAACATTTATGGTGACATTTTTGCTCAATATTTTTTTTTACTAACATCAGATCTGCATACTGCAATGTATTTGAAAATAATACTTTGAATAATTTCTCAGTTTCCTTCATCATTTATTCTTGTAAAATGTGCTCAAAATCAACATGTATGTAATGTTCAAGTTATTATGAATATCTTAGAATAAACAGGAATTAGAGATATGTATGATAACATGTAATATTTCACTTGTAAAATTATAAATGAGTTTGGTTGTGCTAGTGAGTTACTTCTTCACTTTCACTGTGCCTGTGATAGTGCTTTAATGTTCATTTTCTAAGCTACTGTTTTAGAAATGAAGTGAGAACTAGTATAAAACAAAATTTCAAAACATTTTACAATCTTGCTCAAATATGGTTTCTACAGGTTGGCAAGGAAGTTGGTTTACAATATTTAAAAGTAAACAGGGGAGGTGAAGAAGCACCCAATTTTCAAACTATTCATGTAAGCTTATATAATTTGTTTTGCTGCTATGGATGGAAATTATGTGGACCCCTAAATCAATGATCTCACATGCCCTATGACTGAAAGGTCTTATACAACAATTTTTGACATTGTACAGTAGAGGATATCAAGATGAATTAAATTTTGATGTACCTAAGCTCATGTATAATACATCTCTAGGGTTGGTAATGGTGCTTCCTATTATGAACTACTACACAAATGGAGACTTCACATGTTTAATTTAAAGATATCACTGATATAGCTTTGTCATTTACTAGAACATAGATATGGTATCTGTATTCCATTGACTGGTACATTCACTCATTCCAAGTGTTTCTGGGATGTTCATTGTAGTTGTAACCAAGTGTCTTGCAGGATGTATATGGAGACTTAAAAGTGAAATATCTTCTGTCCCTACAGAAAGTAGTTAACAGTGGCATTTTGAGAGATAGTGGTGAAAACTGTGTAGGCCGAATCCTGCCAATCCAATGATTACAAAATACTTTTTTTGATGCACTTCCTGATAGCAAGAACATAATATGCAATTGCTTAAAAGTAAGACTATTCTTGAGGAGCTGTGATATAACATAAGAGAATGACACAATTGGAGAAAGTCCATGTACATGAGCTTTCATACTTCATAAGATTTGTTACTTTCAACTTCCCCTACCTCCATTCAAATGTTGTAATAAAGTATTTTTTATTCATCTGTATGTTTGGAATGAATGATACAAAGGGAACTGTCAACCATTGCATGCCGAAACCTACCTTGAAATTTCTTCTAGAGAAGCGTTGTGATGTACAAAGGCTGTGTCCAAAAATATTATCTGCAATTTTTAACTGCAAGACGCTAAAATAAAGTGCCAAATCTCTCATTTAAATTATAATGAAGTAATGCAACTTCTGTACTGGCAGACTGGAAAACCTTCACTATCCACCATCTACGCTGCATATCGCCTCACTCGCTCTGTGCTCAACTTATGCAGGGATGTAGGCCTATAACTGCTCCTTACAGTGGACTACCATTGCTGGATTCTGATTTCGATTTCCGTACTTTGCACTTTAAAAGACGGATAATTCTTTGGATATAGTCTTAGTACATCACAACGCTTCTTTGGGAGAAATTTCAAGGTAGGTTTTGGCATGCAATGGTTGACATTCACTTGTTAGATTTGTGAAGTGATGTGAGTTATTA
Source organism: Diploptera punctata (assembly GCA_030220185.1). NCBI lineage: Eukaryota > Metazoa > Arthropoda > Insecta > Blattodea > Blaberidae > Diploptera > Diploptera punctata. The sequence goes on along the minus strand of JASPKZ010001594.1, from coordinate 94,535 downwards.
TTTAGTTGTCATATCTTTACATTTTCAGGAGGAGCAGAGTGAAAAAGGTTTACAATGTTCGGTAGAAAATTCACAAGTAAATGTAACAAAATATTGTCCTAATATAATGCATAAAGATTATTATTATGGGAATGCAGACAGATTTTCTGAAAAATGCACCTCAAATGAGCATTTAAAAACAGGACAGAAAATTGTGACAAATAATTATGGTGGTGACGATAATGATTTCATTCGTCATGTGAGTAAACGTTTCAAATGTGGTGTTTGTAATAAGTCATTTGCGAAGAAATATTATCTTGAAAGACATTCGCAAATCCATAGTAATGTGAAACCGTTCAATTGCAGTGTTTGTAATAAATCATTTGCACAGAAATATCATCTTAAAAGGCATGCATGTGTTCATAGTAATGAAAAGCAATTCAATTGTACTATTTGTAAAAAGTCATTTGCTCAGAAGTATTATCTTGATGCACATTTTCATATTCACAGTACTGAGAAAAAATTCAAATGTTCTGTTTTGTGATAAATCATTTGCTCAGAAGACTAATCTTAACGTACATTTACGTATTCATTATATTGAGAAACAATTCAAATGTTCTGTTTGTAACAAGCCGTTTGCTCAGAAATCAAATCTTAACACACATGTACGTAATCATAGCATTAAGAAACAAATCAAATGTTCTGCGTGTAATAAGTTATTTGTCCAGAAGTCTAATTTTAAAACTGATTTATGTGTTGATTGTATTGAGAAGCCTTTCAAATGTTCTCAGTGTAATAAGTCATTTGCGGATAAGTACTATTTTAAAACACATATACTTAATCATAAAAAATAAGGAAAAATTCAAGTGTATTATTTGTAGTAAGTCATTTCCTCAGAAGGGCATTCTTAACAAACATTTACGTATTCATTGTATTGACAAACAATTCAAATGTTCTGTTTGTAATAAGTCGTTTGCTCAAAAGGCAAATCTTAAAACACATTTACATGTTCATAATATTAAGAAACAAATCAAATGCTCTGTTTGTAATAAGTCATTTATCCAGAAGTCTGATCTTAATACTGATTTGTGTGTTGATTGTATTGAGAAACCTTTCAAATGTTCTTTTTGTAATAAGTCATTCATCTGTAAGTCCTATTTTAAAGCACATTTACTTGTTCATAATAATGAGGAAGAATTCAAATGTTCCTTTTGTAATAAGTTATTTACACAAAGGTCTAATCTTAATTCTCATGTATATATCCATAGTAATGAGAAACGATTCAAATGTTCTATATGTAATAAAACATTCGCATACATGTGCAGACTTAAGAAACATTTATGTAGTCATAGTAATGAGAAATAATTCAAAGTTACGTTTGTAATAAATAATTTGCTCCGAAATGGAATCCTAATGTACATTTACGTTGTCATAGTAGTGAAAAACAATAAAAATGTACTTTTGTAATGAGTCATTTGCCCAGGAGTCAACTCATTTATTTCTTCACAGAGAAAAGAAATTTAAATGTTCATTTGTACTAAATAATTTTTCCAGAGTTTGCATCTTTAAACACATTTACTTTCATAAAATTTATTATGGGAAATAACATTATGAGACTTTCAAGCTAATAAATAAAATGTGTCGTAATTATCTCACCTCATACACTCAGAGTTCTTCAAAGCACAGGAGCATGGTTTCAGGAACAATTGTTCCTATTTTCGGCCATCTTTACATAAAGATTTGGCTGAAGATAGAAACCACGGTCCTGTGCTTTAAACACGGAGTTTGTGAAGTAACTAACTAACTCATTGGCTCTATCGAATCCATATGTTCATGGCCGCGCAGACATAAGCTCTCCATACACCCGTATTCTCAGCTAAGGTTTCCAATCATTCCCTGGATAATCTACTACTCTCAAATCATGGTTAATGTTATCTTCCCACTTCATTCGTGGTCTACCAACTGGGCATTTTCCTCTGGTTTTCCTACAAGAAGCTTCCATGCACCACTTTCATTCCCCATTTGTGTCACATGTCTTGCGCATCATAGTCTACGAGACTTAACTGTCCTTATTATATTTGACACAGAGTGTATGAAATGAGATAATTAGGACTCATTTTATTTATTAACAACTTTACCTGTTTCTATTAGACAGAAATGTTTCAAGTATACTTTTGTAATCATTTTCCCCACGTTTCATTTTAAAATACATTTATGTATCATACAAATAATGACCATTCAAATGTTCATTTTGTCATCATCATCATAGTACATTCACGAATTTAGGCCATTTGTTGACCTGTTTCGGCCTCAAGAGAAACACCATCCAGAAGTCTTTTGAGTGGACGTCCTGGTCTTCTTCTTCCTGGAGGTTGATATCTTAACATTAGTTTGGGTATTCTGTGATCTTCCATTCGATGAACATGTTGTATCCATCTTGACTTATAATCAGAAATTTTGTTTTCTAAAGATTCCATGTGTAATTCTTCTAAGATGTCTTCATTTTTTTTGTGATCTAGTAGTGTGTATCCTGCAGTCCTCCGAAGATATCTCATTTCATTTTGTAATTAGTCATTTACCCACAAGTCCAATCTTAACACACATTTTATATTCATTATAATGAGCATACATTCAAATGAAAAGTTTTTAATAACTCATTTTCATAGAAAATGTACAAAAGTAATAAACTATTACAATGTTACATTTGAATTATTTGCTAACAAGTGCTAAAATGCTCTTAAAATATGTCAGAAACAATACAAATTAATGTTCTGTTTGTAAGAAGACTTTTATGAGATGTGCAGTGGCAACAATCATATATTAATCATTTAAATTATCTGTTTATATTGCGAGTAATATTTAGACTACAGGTTTGTTCTTATCAGACATTCATGTATCCATTGTAATGGTAAATGATTTGGATATATTATTTGTAATACATTTTCTCAGAATGTTACTATTCATAATAGAGACTTACATTGAACTTTTATAGGAAAAAATCACTATGAAGTTTAATATAAGATTACATTAAAATACTTACTTCACCTCATATCCGGTCTTCTAATTATACTGCAGTTTTGCAGCCTTGGCAGCTTCATCTTCAGTAATATCGCGTAATCTCAGTAATATATGAGGTGAGGTATGAAGTATTTTAATTTAATCTTAGAGACTTACATGTTCATATTAACGGGAAACCTATGGAATGTTTTGTTTATAATAAGCAATTATGTCTAAAAGGCAATCTTAATACATTGGTAGTAATGCGTAACAATTCAAATTTTCAATAAGAATTGGCTGGGTCTAAAATACCATTCCTCACATTAACATTGAAATGTTAAAGGAATTAGTAACAATTCAAATGATCCATCCATAAGGAGTGATTTCCTCACAGGACTCTTATTACTTAACATTCATGGTAATGGGAAAATGTTTTGTTTGTAGTGACTGACTTGCTTAAAACTTGTTCTTATCAAATATAATGTTCACAGTAAAAATAAATAATAAAAATATTCTGTTTATAATGACTGGTTTACTGATATTTCACATATTAATAGTAATAAAAAATAATTCAGTTAGTTTTGTTATTAATGATCATTTGTTTATAAAAGCGTTCTTACTGAACATTCACATGTCCATTGTAATGAGAAACTATTCAAATAATTTAGCTTGTAATGAGTTATTCCCTAATTAATAACTGGTGGCTCTGTGGCGCAAGCAGTTAGTCGCTTGCCTATCACTGCTGGGGTCCCGAGATCGAGTCTCGGTCACTCCATGTGGGTTTCGTGGTGGAAGAAACGGAGCTTGGGCAGGTTTTTCTCGGGGGTTTCTCCCATTTTCCCCTGCCAAAATTTCATTCCACTATTTCTCCACACTCATCTCATGCATTTCGTTTCATTTCATTCATCTGGATCCCATGATGGTGCGTCAGGTGTGGTCGGCCGGCAGCCTTGTCATTCAGAGACCTCTATATAGGGTGATCTCATCCTTCGACCCGACCCCGAGTTGAGGATATTTATTTTATTTTTTAATAAATTTCTAGTAAACTCTATAATGAGAAAAACATAAATGTAATTTTTGTAATTTTTGTAATGAGTGATTTCCTTGAACATCTCATCTCTCTGAACATTTATATGTTTACAGTAATCAACAACCATTCAAATCCTTTAGTATCAAATCTGATTTCTTTGAAATTGACCTGTACAAAGGAATGAAAAACCTTTCAGATATCTCCCATTTAATTTGTCTTCCCTTTCTTTCTTTTTCTCTTATTTTGCATTAAAAAATACGTGAGTTTTAGTTCTTTATTTTTGTTTTTAATATGTGAAATGTTGTAGATCGCTGTGTATGGTTATATTAATATATTGCATAAATGTGCTCCATAATCATATATCCACAGGATGCCGTTGGATCGTTTTCACATTGTTTTAATGTAATAAAACAACACAATAACTTTTTAAATTCTAGAAATTATCAGTGACTTTTACTCTCAAATTGCTGTAATAATATTAATTTTGATTTGAAGTTTACCTATCACAACAACTATCGTGAGACTTTAACGAATCCATTTGGCACAGTTTCACCTCTTTCATAGCTCACTCTATCAACTGATTGACTCCCTGCAGTCGCAACAGATTATACGGTGGGGAAGGACATTTCTAGGCTTCTGATCGAGATCTTTCCGGTATGGAATGCTTTTGGCATGGATCTTTCTCGACAGAGGAATTAGAGGTTTGGAGAATTTTCTTGAGTGGATAGATGCATTGATGATATGTGCGGACCTTTCGACTTGCGAGTCAGCGACTCACGAATCGACCACTTCTCGCGATCACCCGCTCTTACAATGTGTCTATATTTTTACATTATTTATGTCTTCTAAGTTTGAATTACACTAGCATTAATTTGGAAGAATCTAAGAAAAGTGCACTATATCATAAATGATCAAAACACAAACTCCTAAAAAGTTCCCATCTATCTTTTAAATTACTTTGCTAACTTGCTTACTCAAATAATGCAAAAACAGAAATAATTCCTCCAAATCTGGTTGTTTGGACTTACGTAAACACCCCAAAATATCGAGATTTAGTTCAACTACTGCATTCAAAATTAATTTTAGTTTACTCTGAAAAATCGTTTAAAAGTATACAGAATTACGTTTTTACGTCGAAACAATCACAGCAATGAAAATTTTTCAAAGTGTTTAATTCTGAATTTTCGAACAATTTAGGCCTAAACCCCATAAGACATGTGGATTCTAATATTTATTTATTGTGCAAGAATATGATATATTATTTTTAAATATATATGATATGGAAAGAAACCATCTCCTCCGTTGTCCAGCTTTTGTAGAAGAGAACAACCTTTCTGCTAAATATTGGAGTGCAAGAGAGCGAATGATTTCATTACCAAGTGCTCGACATTAGATACCAACCAACCATTTTTAAATATATCAATATGCTCAAATAGTTAATTCTTGGGCACAGACAAAAATAATACAATTAGAAATTAAACAATTTACGTACTTATTATATCTTTATATTTAATATATATATCATACACGTGAAAACTGATAGTAAGAAGGGAAAATGGGCTATTCTATGCCACCTGTGAATATTCTAATGGAGAACAAAATATTGAGATTTAGTTGAACTACTGCATTAAAAATTAATTTTAGTTTACTCTGAAAAAATCGTTTAAAAGTATACAGAATTAAGTTTTTACGTCCAAACAATCACAGTAATGAAAATTCTTCAGTGTTTAATTCTGAATTTTCGAACAATTTAGGCCTAAACCACATAATACATGTGGATTCTAATTATTTATTGTGCAAGAATATGATATCTTATTTTTAAACACTCAAGTAGCTCATTCTTGGGCTCAGTCCACAGACAAAAATAATACAATTAGAAATTAAACAATTTACGTACTTATTATAATATTATATTAAATATTGTAACGGGATAGTCTGCCCCAGGGTTCACTCCTTCTTTGCTATGGATGGGGGGTCCTTAATGCTGGACAGTGTAGGTTAATTTTGCGCCGGAATCTCAGGGTTTGTTATCGGAGAGCAAAAGGACCTTAAATATCAGGTATAACGGAGGATTATTTGATGGGAGAGCGACAGCAGGAAAATGCGAACAACTCTACAATTATACACGGTTTTACACTTGTGGATTACACTTTCCCTACTATCTTTATTGATATGTTTGCTTATGTAGGACCAGTTTATCGAGGAAATATATATATCTACCGACTGTGTACCGTAGTTGACCGGTAACACTACTTTTACAGACTCCAACACTCCGAGACCACATGTCTCTCATCGGCTGACTTCTGACCTTACTGATCGACTGCCACTGATTGACTCTCACTTCTTTACTACTCGCCTCCCACACTCATTCCCCTGATTGTAACACCCGTTTTCTTTTTCTAAAAAAAATTGGTCTACATGCAGCAAAGTTCTCTGTCCGGCTTGCAACTTATTTTAATATGCCCTCTGATTGGGCATTACTCTGGTAGGGCGTGTCTTCACTACTGTCACAACTTATCGCTAACAGGATTTTAATTGCCGAGGCTTTTGCCAAATTTTACTGGATCATACCTAAAGGGATTTTTTTAACTCTATTTGCCATTGGTTGGACTTGTCATCTCGTCCACAACAATAGATGACCTACTTCCTGCTTCCCTTCTCTGGGCTTTCCACGCAACTTGTTTTTACGTAATATATTTCTAACACTTCCAATATTTCAAAAGGCCGTATATCGGCAATCAAATGTGTCCCGGTCTTTGTTGATTTATTGACAAAAAACAGAAACTAGCACCTGCTTTTTTTCCTAACTTTCCATAGGGACGACGGAGACCTCTATTGTCTCGACTTCCCTTTTCTTAGGGTCGAGGGTGAGATGCCCTACTTTCCCGTCTTGGGGGTGTTTTCGCTAAACAATAGCCTGTATTACACAAACAAGTTACCCTAATTCGTTCCGGACTTGGCACAGAGGAAGTCATACTGTATTGTCCAAGGGATCGGTATTGTTACAACATTGCTGGTCCCTCATGTGTTTCGTTAAAATAAAGAAACAACAGTTCTATCGAGCAGACATGTTCTCTCATAAATATATCAAGTTGACAGACAGCCTTTTTAGGAGAAATATAAAAAAAAAAGATATAACTTAAGGCCTTTTATAAAAAAAGTTACTTGGGGCATATCGAATTGTGCTGCCATAAACACATAGTAAATTGGCGACACGTTTAACAGCTTTGCAGAACACCTGCCTCTTTCTGACTGTCGGTTGAGAAAGAATAAAAAAAAGAGAAATTACTGTAATGAGATTTCGTTAAATATAGTATGCAGCCTATTAACATATAACTTGTTTATTATTTAATTATTTGCATAAATTTCTAAAATTTAAATTATTACGGCCGGGGCCTAAATCTCGCTTCAAATATATGTCATATATGTGAAAACTAATAGGAGGGAGGGAAAATAGGCTATTCTATGCCACCTGTGAATATTCTAATGGAGAACAAGTGACTGATAGCGTCATGTTGGTCAATGTGATAACACACATGTTAGAGCTAATTGCCGACATGTTTACTCATATATAAGAGGATTCTATTCCAGGAGTCCACCTAAATTAATGAGCAAGTTAAGGTGAGAAAAATGGGCAAATTAGTATTAATGTTTTTATTATTAATTTAACATTTCTCACTGAAAGATAAATTATATTTGAAGAGAAAAATTTCGGTCTGGGCGGAAAATTTTCTCTTAAAATATAATTTATTTCATCAGTAGAAGTGTTAAATTAATAATAAAAAATCAATAGAAGACCTACTGGCTTTATAAAGTAGTGCTTAAATTTCCCAACAAATGTCTTCTTAACTAAGAAGCCGCCATTTGCAAAGATAGAAGCAAAGGTTTCATAGAATTGCATCGTATTTAAGAGAAAAATTTGCGTCTAGATCGTAACTCGCCTCGGTAGCTCAGTTGATAGAGCATTGGCCCGGAAAGCCAAAGGTCCCGGGTTTGAATCTCGGTCTGGGCGAAAATTTTTCTCTTCAAATATAAATTAGTATTAGTTTGGGTTAGTTAGGATGAGAAAATGGGCGGTTAGTGTACATCAGATTAGATTTATATGAGTATTATATATCATACTGTATTATCTGAAGGACACCTCTTAGTGTTACTTCCTTACAATATTAATTTATATATCAGATTAGTTTAGCATTCACTTATTGCATTAGTGGGCTTTTGTGATACGTTGGCTACACTGTCTGAGCAATGACTAATACATATTTTATATAGTAAATTCGGTGATTTTATATTACTTTGAGGTCAACTTCTTACTTCATGTTAAGGCTTTCTCACATTTTTGGGTAAATATCAACATATATATTTCTCTCAAGTAATTATTTACATACTGCAACATAAATTGTGTTTAATCAAAATTACAGTGGGAAGTAACACTATGAGAAAATATTCAATTTATAAATGAGTTGGATAAAATGTTTTTACATATCACCTCATAAAGTTCCGTGTTTTCACGATACCAGTTTCAAAGGCCAATTTTTCTTCATTTTCAGTCAAACTCTAATTGTTGAAATTTTGCCGTTACCACCATCTTCCAAACTGTGATCTTGAAGATTAGATTTTGACAGCTGGGAACTTCAGATTTCATGGTTCTATAGTTGTTCTTCTGAATATATATATATATATATATATATATATATATTTTTTTTTTTTCCAAACTGATAATTCCAAAGGCGTCTCTAAATATTTTTAAAAGTTTAGTTTCTCTTCAATTTTGTGATTCTCTAGCAAACTATGAGCTTCAATTCCCAATTTTTCAATTTCACTATTCTTATATTTCTAAAGTGTTCTTTTGTATGAGTTTCTAAATCCCTTTTAGTTTTCCCTATATCATAATATATAAAAATTATGTGTCACGTTGTTTGTCCGCGATGGAATCCTAAACTACTGAACCGATTTTAATAAAATTTTGCACACTGTGTGCTGTTTGATCCAAGTTGAGACCTACGGTTGTTTATAACTAAATTTATAGTCGCATTATTTTTTTTATTGCAAATTATTTGTTTATTATTTAACAAAAAGTTATAATTATCTGTGAGTTCCATACGATTCTAACAGATGACGGTGTAAGGTAATTGGTTTATTATTTAACCAGGTGGCTGTGCTTTTTGTTGCAACCGCGAACTTCAATTGAATTACAAAATATTGGTTATTTCGTAATTTAAGTGTGTTTGTGTTTATTTTATTTTCAATATATTGATAATATTAATTTCGTGTGTAAGTATTAGTTTTAAGTAATCTGGCTGAAAGACAGCAACTTAATTTAAATTTAACTGGACCGAGAAGGGACATTGAACAATATGGCGAATCAGTTCTAGAGATCATGAATGATAAGATATCAAATGAATTTCCGCAAATTGGTATAGGCCTATGTGACACAAATCTTACATTTAAGAAGAATGGCGTTTTCCCTCTGGTTTTCCTACAAGAAGCTTCCATGCACATCTTTCATTCCACATTCGTGCCACATGTCCTGCCCATCTCAGTCTGAGAGACTTAACTGTTCTCATTATACCTGGCTGGTTATGCAGTCTTCTCACATGTATCGGCCTACAAGGATACATTGATGGTGATGAAGTGGAAGGATAAGAAGGATATTTGCCTCGTAAGTACAAATCATGATGAGAAGATGGTATCTACCAAGGTTCAAGGCCAGGTCGTCACAAAAAGCCTAAAGTTGGACTCAACTACAATTCGAAAATGGGAGTTGTAGATCTTAGCGACGCTCATCTTGTTACTTATCGTAGCACTAGAAAGAGGATGAAGAAATATTACCAGAACCATTTTAAGCATTTCATAGTCATATGCTGCCTGAATTTGTCAAATCATGGGGCAATATGAAACGTATGTAATTTCAATTTAAATTGATCGAGAACGTGATACTGAGGTATCATAAATCTTAAAACAAGTCCTCTGATAGACCTGCAAAGTTAGCACCACCAACCAGGACAAATGCTGCCTGTCATTTATCCCATCAACATCCAAACCGGAATCCAGACCTCGCTGTGTCCTGTGCTATAAGAAAGGCGAATGTGGCATTATGTGCAGTGTCCTGTTTCATACGGTATCACACTGTCATGGATTACTAATGGCGAAATGGGATTAAGTTGATTTTCAACTAAATAAATCTAAGTAGTTGTGAGTAGACTGCAAGCAAGCAGTATATAATTACATTTTCAATTTTCAGGTATAGGGACACTTCTAGCATTGTTTGTTACGATCATTTACTTTGTTACAGCCCCTTCCCCCTCTTTCAAGTATACTGTTGTTGTATGAGCGAATGTCAAAAAAAAAGTTCTAACTGGACTTGTGTGAAGGCCAGAGAAATGTACAAAACTGAACTAGTTTACACTGCAGTTTGGCAGGTTAATTTGACAGTTTCTTGGAATTTATGACACCCAGCTGTATATTGAAAGACTGGGGAAAAAGTGCATTCTTACAGGTTCAGTGTCGTGCATGCTCAGTGCGCTGCCTCACAGCAGCTACACGACTAGGCCTAGTCTTGCGAACGGGCTGGTTGGGACAATACCGGGCGTAATGCTGGGAATTACCACCAGGTCAATAAGCTCGGGAAAGGAGGAAGTGCGGTCTTTTGGGTCGGAGACTTAGCGCCGACTCTGGAACCGAGTGACCAAAGGACAATCTGTGAGGTCGTCAGGAGTTGAGCGACCTGACGTACTATAGCTCAGGCTGGACCCACTTCAGCAACCAAACACGTCCCCAGCTGGTGCACTGGGGGAAAGGTCGGTGGATCTGTAGAGAGTCCTCCCGGTCAAGTCCAAGGGACTCGTGAACCATTAGTGGGGTAGGCAAGAGTTGAGCGCCTTGTCGTACTATTTGCTCATCTGTTGGAGCTTGCGAGTTCCGTGCTGGCCCACAACAGCTGCAGAAGGCGTCCCTGGGGGCACACCAGGGCTCGGCTCGGACCAGTGCAGAGGGGAGCAACTGTACTGGTTCCTGGCTCGGCCTACGGGCCCGTCGACAAACTGTGGGGTCGCCAGGAGATGAGCACCTGGATGTACTAAAAGTCTCACACTGTTAGGCTTGTAGCCCTAGCCGGTCTCACAACGGCTGCAGGACACGTCCCTGGAGGCAGAACAGGGGAATGGTCGGTGGATCTGGGACAGCAGTCCTCCCGGCTAGGCTCATGGAGCCCGTGGACCAACTGTGGGGTCGTCAGGAATGAGCGACCTGATGTACTATGTAGCTCAGCAATTCCCAGAAGTTGCAACTCCAACACCCTCTCCCTGGGGTGTTGGTTTAAGGACCGTGAACTTGAACGTGGACGTGAACATAGTTATAAGGAGGACAAGCACCTAGGACTTGGGAGTATGGTCATGACGACCGAGGTATCCCAAGGGGTGGACGGAAGGGCCTAGATGTCGTGCATGCTAAAGCTTAGCAGTGGCGTGCTTACATGTTCGTACAATTTATTTTTGATTATTTTTTGTCTGTTTGTTGACATTTTTATTTTATTTCAATTATATTTTCTTTTATCGTTAATGCATATAGAGAAACTACAATATTCACAAAATATAGCATTTTTATTTGAACTATTTAAATAACATTAACAGTAATATTGGTATTAGAAAATAAAGTTGTAATTCTTCAAAGGAATACAAAATTTAAATGTCCCACTGAGGGTAGCCACCACCTGGTTTAAATGTCCCATTGAGGGAGGCGCGCTGTAACTGTGTAGCTACCACTTAACTGGTTAATGTGTTATTCGTAGTTATCTTTTAACCTTTACACTGCTACGAACGGGTATATCCGTTGGCAAAGAAAATGCTTGCCGTGCTATGGGTGTGTATATCCATTCAAACGCCTGCTAGTTATATAATACGTATTGCATTGCTTTCAAACTAAGCAGGCATATACTGCCATCTCTTAGGAACCTAAATAAACGTTTTCCATATTTCTCGCTGCATGGAGCAAGGAGGGTTTTAAAGGCTGGAAATATCTCAGCAGTGAAAGGGTTAACTGATATATGTGCCCAAATTTTAATTTGAAACTTCATAGTAAAACTCCAATTGTAAACCTTTTGGCATACTCGTCATTCATAAACTTTATTTTGGCTTGACAATTTAATCTGTTTTCAAATAGACGTTCTGATATATTTCTACGGGAAGGGTTTGGTATCTATAGGTTCCTATTGTATTCAGATACCTGGAATTCATGTATACCTTTGTTATACTATACGTCTTCTAGACTTTTTGGCGCCGTCTGTATTGGAATAACCGAAATTTAACAAAAGGGGTTGTCTTAGTCATTTATAAAACAAAAAGGAAATCAACTTTTATGAAATTAATAAAATTGATTCATTAATATGATCATTGGAATGCAAATAAATTTCTGAGTAATTAAAGTCCAAACTCGATATATTTATACATATTATATTTTTATCTCAAATTATGGACCTATATTTAACTATTTAGATTTGATGAAATTTTTAGTTTAAATTTGAAACTAAAACAATATGGAGGGAATTTCGGGTTTACAATATTTCTAATGAGAAATGAAAGAGTTTGGGGAATGAGGCAAAATATAAGTATAATTAATTAAATATAAATACTTGTTTTTTTAAATGCATTAGGAAGTAACATTAAGAGGTTTGTTTAATAATTAAAACATTTTGTCTGTTCATTCTTACCTCTTAGGTGTTGTTTTTGTCGAACGTATGATTCAGAGCTTCTTAGCCCAATCGTCAGCGATTACAGACTGAATTTTCTCATGCTGTCGGCCCTGATTGATTCCTGCTCTCTTTGCCTCTGGTCCAATGAATTTGCTAATGAGGTTCCTTTCTGCGGGAATTTCAAAGTTCATAATTCTTTCCTTGTTCTTCTGTATATAGATTTTCCCCATATGGCGAGTTCATTTTTGTTTTTTAACTGTTTTAATAATTTTGTGTTTACATCTATTTTGTGATTTCTGACCAAACATGAGCAGCCACTGAAGATTTTTCTACTTCCCCCCCTTTTTTTTTACAATCCTTATGTGTTCTTTGGTTCTAATGGTTAAATTTCTTTTTGTTTTCCCTACGTATATCTTATCACAGTCTTTACATGTTATTTGATGTATTCCTGAATTTTTGCCATCATCAATCTTTTCATTTTTATTATTTTTTACTAGCTTATTTAAACTATAATCACTCTTTGGTACTAAATTCATATTAAATTTTCCAAAAATCTTCTTAAATTTGTTGTGTGCCCAAGGGTTATATGTGAATTTCCTGTATTTCTTATCTTTTGGTTTTTCTGTCTGAAAAGTGCTTTCGTTCCTCAATTTTTGTTTTTTGTACTTCTCAATGTTTTTGTGTATAATTTTTTCACTGAAACCATTTTCTTTTCCAACCTTACTTATGTGTTTCCTCTCTAACACGTGAGTTTTCTTGTTTACCAATCTATGTACTAAACTGTTAAAGACCGCCATTTTGTGTGAAATATGGTTGAAACCTGTTGATTTGATATAGTTATCTGTATGTGTTTCTTTTCTGTAAATGCTGAATTCTATTTTCTTCTTTTCTTCATTCCTGTGTAATTTCAGATATAAAAACGGTAATTGTTTGTTCATTTCTTTTTCTAGTGTGAATTTGATTGTTTTGTTCTGTATATTTAAACGTTTTAAGGTATCTGCTATGTGTTTTTCTTTAACTATCGCAACAACATCGTCCACATATCTACACCAAAATTTGAACATGACACGATGTGCTTTGGTTATTTTGTTTGCAAAATTACTCACGAATAAGTTTTTTTTTTTTTTTGCAAAGGGGATAATGGGTTTACCATTGACAGTCCGGATTTTTGTATATAGAAACCCCCGTTGTATGTAAAAAACATTTGGTTGATGCATAGTTCAGTTAATTTGCGGTATTCTTTTCTCCTTTCTTTGTCGATCTTGTTTTTGGTAATCAATTTTTCCAATATTTCTAATGTTTCTTCTTTTGGTACACTTGTGAATAATGCTGTGACGTGAAATGAAACTAGTCTATCTGCTTGTTCTATTTCTACCTTACTTAATTTTTCTACAAGTTGAAGAGAATTTTCAATAGTTAGATCATTAAAATTTTTCATTTCTTTGAATTCTCGGCTTAACCATTTAGAAATTTTATAAGTGGGCGATTCTATGTTATTGATTATTGGTCTCATTTTTCCTCCTGCTTTATGAATTTTGGGGAGACCATGGATATTGGGGTTTCTATGATTAGCTTGTTTTAATTTAAATTTATCTTTTTCTGTGAGAATTATTTTGATAGATTTTAAACTGTTTTCAACCTTTTTAACTGTTTTTGGGAGGGGATCAATTTTGATATTTCCATATTCTTCTCCTTTTAAATTTCTATCATTCTGTTGTGATAATCTTCTTTGTCCAAAATTACTATGTGGTTACGTTTGTCTGATTTTGTGTATACTACATTTATATCATTTAAAAGAAGGCAAAGGTATCCCACTACAGGCTTCATGAGGCCCTTGGGGTAGTAGGATGGTAAGGCTCCAACTTTTCTAGACAATCGGCACTTAATGTCAGCCGGATTGTCAGTCCTGCATGACGGCCGTCTTTACCCCCCAGAACAAGCGTGACACTCATTTCCGTTAGAGGCTGAGTCGACCCCAGGACCAAGTGCCGTCAGCAGGTTTGGGTCAGTTTCAAAATCCTGACCCCACTTGGACTCGAACCTTATCAAATCAGACAAAGGTAACCACATAGTAATTTTGGACAAAGAAGATTATCACAACAGAATGATAGAACTTTTAAAAGGACAAGAATGTGGAAATATCAAAATTGATCCCCTCCCAAAAACGGTTAAAAAGATTGAAAACAGTTTAAAATCTATCAAAATAATTCTCACAGAAAAAGATAAATTTAAATTAAAACAAGCTAATCCTAGAAACCCCAATATCCGTGGCCTCCCTAAAATTCATAAAGCAGGAGGAAAAATGAGACCAATAATCAATAACATAGGATCGCCCACTTATAAAATTTCTAAATGGTTAAGCCGAGAATTCAAAGAAATGAAAAATTTTAATGATCTAACTATTGAAAATTCTCTTCAACTTGTAGAAAAATTAAGTAAGGTAGAAATAGAACAAGCAGATAGACTAGTTTCATTTCACGTCACAGCATTATTCACAAGTGTACCAAAAGAAGAAACATTAGAAATATTGGAAAAATTGATTACCAAAAACAAGATCGACAAAGAAAGGAGAAAAGAATACCGCAAATTAACTGAACTATGCATCAACCAAATGTTTTTTACATACAACGGGGGTTTCTATATACAAAAATCCGGACTGTCAATGGTAAACCCATTATCCCCTTTGCAAAAAAAAAAAAAAACTTATTCGTGAGTAATTTTGCAAACAAAATAACCAAAGCACATCGTGTCATGTTCAAATTTTGGTGTGTAGATATGTGGACGATGTTGTTGCGATAGTTAAAGAAAAATACATAGCAGATACCTTAAAACGTTTTAAATATACAGAACAAAACAATCAAATTCACACTAGAAAAAGAAATGAACAAACAATTACCGTTTTTAGATCTGAAATTACACAGGAATGAAGAAAAGAAGAAAATAGAATTCAGCATTTACAGAAAAGAAACACATACAGATAACTATATCAAATCAACAGGTTTCAACTATATTTCACACAAAATGGCGGTCTTCAACAGTTTAGTACATAGATTGGTAAATATACCTATGAAAACTCAAAATTATGTTAGAGAGGAAACACATAAGTAAGGTTGCAAAAGAAAATGGTTTCAGTGAAAAAATGATACACAAAAACATTGAGAAGTACAAAAAACAAAAATTGAGGAACGAAAGCACTCTTCAGACAGAAAAACCAAAAGATAAGAAATACAGGAAATTCACATATCACCCTTGGGCACACAACAAATTTCAGAAGATTTTTGGAAAATGTAATATTAATTTAGTTACCAAAGAATGATTATAGTTTAAATAAGCTAATAAAAACTAATAAAAATGAAAAGATTGATGATGGTAAAAAATCAGGAATATATCAAATAAAATGTAAAGACTGTGATAAGATATACATAGGGAAAACAAAAAGAAATTTAACCATTAGAACTAAAGAACACATAAGGAATGTAAAAAAAAAGGGGAAGTAGAAAAATCTTCAGGTTTGGTCAGATATCACAAAATAGATGTAAACACAAAATTATTAAAACAGTTAAAAAACAAAAATGAACTCGCCATATGGGGAAAATCTACATACAGAAGAACAAGGAAAGAATTATGAACTTTGAAATTCCCGCAGAAAGGAACCTCATTAGTAAATTCATTGGACCAGAGGCAAAGAGAGCAGGAATCAATCAGGGCCGACAGCATGAGAAAATTCAGTCTGTAATCGCTGACAATGAGGCTAAGAGATTTGAAACATATGTTCGACAAAAACAACTCTTAAGAGGTAAGAATGAACAGACAAAATGTTTCAATTAAATATAAATACATTTAAAGAGGACATAGATCATTTTGTTACAAATTAATAATGTGAAAGATGATTTTGGCTTTTTAAAAATGCTTATTTATTTTAGTCATATAATACATGGGTTGACAAATATATTAAAATATTGTAGGATTATGCTATTAAAATAATTACAATATAGTTGTATAAATTGTATAATGATAAACATATGTAGGAACATGTGTTTGTTTGTATTTAAATAATGCTGGATATAATTGAGTACAAAAATTAAATAAACATACACACTGTGTGGAGACAGTATTGAAAAATAAGAAGTGTCTTCTCTAATGACAACATTTTAAATATGTAACTGCCACTTGAACATGATTAGACTTTACAATAATTAAGATATCATACAAGCATAGCAAGTTCGATAGTGCCAGTGAGCAAGTAAGTAAGTACAAGCATAGCAAGTTAATACGTAATCTGAAAGTAACTATTAGGTTCATAAGCAAATATTTTACAGTAAAATGATATTGAAAATTTAGAAGAGTAGTCATCTCATCTACATATGGAGAATACGTATTGCATTAACCCATCAGCAGAGTTTGCCAACTTACACGGTTTCTTCCTTTCTGCGTGGTGATTTAAATGTCCATGCAGTACACCTGTGTGGTAGTATTTTTAAACTCTTACTCCACCCATTAATTTATTTTAGATATATATTAATTATGAATAAATAAAATTCAGTTAAATTATATTTGTATTCTTATTCTTGCTTATAAATATCCTTTGTTCATGGGAAGTTTGTTTTTGTTCACAGTGTCAAGTACCATTCCCCAGCCAATGTAATCAATGAGTGATCATACATACTCAGTTTTAGACTCACAAAATTCATATATTTGGCAATTTTAAATGGAAGGAACTGTTTGAAAGATAAATGCTCCTTCCAGAATCATAGTGATTCATCAATTACAATATCTTGGTTTGGAAGCTAGAGAGATTGGAATTTAATTTTTAAATATACAATGACAAAGAAGAATGGATGATCAGAGACTGATCATGAAGCTCTATAA
Organism: Diploptera punctata; assembly: GCA_030220185.1. Lineage (NCBI taxonomy): Eukaryota > Metazoa > Arthropoda > Insecta > Blattodea > Blaberidae > Diploptera > Diploptera punctata. The sequence continues at coordinate 76,971 of JASPKZ010001594.1, read as the reverse complement.
ATGGAAACCTATAGGAGGCAGAGCAGTTGGAAGACTGAAGATCAGATGGGAAGATGACACACAATGAACAAGCTAAAGAAAATGAAAGTGACTAATTTGAATATGGCAAGAAACAGATTGACATGGAGGGGGATTGTTGAGAAGGCCAAAACTTTCAGTTTTGAAGTTGTTGCGCCTTAGGATGATGATGATGATATTGACAAAGAAAATTTTGAAAGGTTTTATATTGTGAATGAAATTAATGGCACCATTGAACATATGTAGGTCATAGCCATGCAGACATAAGTTCTCTATACTTTCCTATCCTGTGTAGTGTTTTCCAACATTCCCTGTATAATTTATCTCCCTCAAATCCTGGTTAATATTATTCATACACTTCATTCTTATCCCTACCTACTGGATGCTTTCTTTCTGGCTTCCATTCCCACCTATCATTTCCTATTTGTGCCACATACCCTACCCATAACAGCCTACGAGACTAACACTGTTTTTATTATATCTGGATTTTGTAAAAACACGTTGCTCAGTTATGTAGTATTCTCCATTTACCTGTCCATCTTTCTTCCAAGTAATACCTTAGTTTCCTACTAGATGCTTCATTGCGACGATGTCATCTATTGGTAAATAAACTAAGCATCGTTAAATAAACCAGAAGGAAAGGGTTAAAAATATTAATTATTATATCTTGTACGTTTATTATGAAACCAAGAAGGAGATAGCATGTAAAATAATATACAAAATGGTGTCTTTTATTGGTTATTTGCAAGATATATTTAATTGTAGAAAGGGGAATTCCCTATTCTTTTATAAAGATGTAAGATAAATGCTTGTATTTTTCTTTTAAATTGTTGTTAAAGGTTTATTTATAATTTATAATTCTGAAGTTTTTCTGTTCATCCTTCATTCATATTTTTAAATTAAAGATTTAACCTTGCCAGAATTATTAATGATAAATGAGAAGCATATCGAAAATATCTATGAACTAGAACGCTTGCTGACGAAATGAACTAGAACGCTTATGAACTAGAACGCTTATGAACTAGAACGCTTATGAACTAGAACGCTTATGAACTAGAACGCTTATGAACTAGAACGCTTATGAACTAGAACGCTTATGAACTAGAACGCTTATGAACTAGAACGCTTATGAACTAGAACGCTTATGAACTAGAACGCTTATGAACTAGAACGCTTATGAACTAGAACGCTTATGAACTAGAACGGTTATGAACTAGAACGCTTATGAACTAGAACGCTTATGAACTAGAACGCTTATGAACTAGAACGCTTATGAACTAGAACGCTTATGAACTAGAACGCTTATGAACTAGAACGCTTATGAACTAGAACGCTTATTGAACTAGAACGCTTATGAACTAGAACGCTTATGAACTAGAACGCTTATGAACTAGAACGCTTATGAACTAGAACGCTTATGAACTAGAACGCTTATGAACTAGAACGCTTATGAACTAGAACGCTTATGAACTAGAACGCTTATGAACTAGAACGCTTATGAACTAGAACGCTTATGAACTAGAACGCTTATGAACTAGAACGCTTATGAACTAGAACGCTTATGAACTAGAACGCTTATGAACTAGAACGCTTATGAACTAGAACGCTTATGAACTAGAACGCTTATGAACTAGAACGCTTATGAACTAGAACGCTTATGAACTAGAACGCTTATGAACTAGAACGCTTATGAACTAGAACGCTTATGAACTAGAACGCTTGCTGACGAAATAGATTACAAACAGAAAAGAGCAATAGCAAGAAGAGAAGTTAGAAAATCACAGAGAAAATTGGAAACTTTTGTTTCCCAATTGGAAATGGACATCACAAGACCAAATCCAAAAACATATAAAATCTTGAGGCAATTAAATGGAGAGCTACATGAAAGAGTTAAATTAAGTACAATTCCTTTAGAAAATTGGATAGTATATTTTCAAAACTTGTGGTAGCAAAAAAACAAAATTTAAAATCTCTCACTTCTAACAATAATTACACAGATGCTTTTACATTCGAAGAATTAAATACAACACTCCTCCACTGCAAAAATTACAAAACACCAGGTGAAGATGGTATTAAGTTAGAATTATTTAAGTATGCCAGCTCTGCCTTTAATAAAAGATTTATAAATTTTAAAAATGGAATTTATAATGATGGATCTCCACCAAAAAGCTGGCAACAAGCTACACAAAAAAGGAGATCATTTCAGAGGAATAAGCCTTTTGTTACCTGTCGCATAGCGACGTTTGAATTGAGCGTGCGAGTCGCCTATGGCGAGTTAGATTACCCGCACAACTGCCAGACTGTTCTACCAGTGTCTCTCTTGCCCTTGGACAAAGATCGCAAATCAGAGGCTTCTGGGCTTCGAAATTACTCGAAGCTGTTTCTACAGCTTTCCTCCCACCTTATAAAAGGGCGCAGGCTGGAGATCACCGCTAGTCTGCGACAGCGAGTCTTGGTGAACAGTGTGACGATACGTTATGGCGAATTTATTTACGAGTGAGTGGAAAAGTGTTCTAACTGAAATAATTAAAATAATATTATTTCGGGAATTGTAATTGTGAATAGACGTTTGTTGATAACTCAAAAAACTAAATAAAGTTAAATTATTTTCAGTATGATCATCTTACCTCAATATTAATGTTGATTTGTTCTTGGACATGTTTCAAAACAATTCTGTTTTATCGTCAGCTTGTCCAGATAAAACAAAATTGTTTAAAAAAACATGTCCAAGAACAAATCAACATTCATATTGAGGTAAGATGATCAGACTGACAATAATTAAATTAAAATAACCTTAAAATATCACTTCCTAAAATTAAATACTCAATAAAGTGTTGATGTGAAATTTTTAATTAATCCATTGTTCTTATTACGCCTGAATAACAGAAGGAAGGTGAAGGCACAATCTGGTGTCAGAAGTGGGATTACGTACCCGCCGGTCGGAGAAGTCAATAAAGCATTGCCATCTATCATTGAGAAGGAGAACTACATCAGTAAGCAATAAAAATAAAAATAAAAAATGGAAGATGTACAGAATATGTTTAATGAATTATTACAACAGTACACAAATATGCAAAAGCAAAATGAAGATTGGAAAGAAGAAATGAAACATAAAAAAACATTGAATCATCTAACCATGAAACAAGACAAGAGCCAGTAACACAGAATCACGAAACAAGACAGGACCTAATAACACAGAATAAGAAACTACACGAAAAAATTGAACAATTAAATGAGAAATTAAATTTAGTAACACAGGAAATAAAAACAGAAATTTTTAGTATCGAACATATGTTAAATAAACAAGAGAACAATTTACACAAAATTAAAGAAGAATTTGAATTAAAATTAACTCAATATGACACAGTTTTGAGCAGTATTAAAGAACAATGGGAATAACAGTTTGAAACACGAAATAATTATCATCAGTTTATAACATCTGAAGTTCAAAGTGCAGTGGAATTTTCTGCTAAATGATTTTACGACGAGGACCGAAGTTCGACAACCGACTGACATCCCAAGCAGACATGGAATTAAAGAGTCCCAAGTTCGACGGTTCCACATCATGGGGCATATTTAAACGGCAATTTAACACCATCTAAACACAATGGTTGGACACGGGAAGAAAGGACGACCCAATTAATTGCCTCCTTGCAAGGATCTGCTGCGGAAATTATAAGAAGCCTTCCAGGAGAATGTCGCGCCGAGGACATATAGGACACTACAGACAAACGTGACGGCAATCATCACCTCAGTGCAGCCTACCGCGCCCAGCGCGTCGGGGAGTCACTACCAGAATACGCCATGGGTCATTGAACAACTAGCCCACAAGGCCCTCAGCGGACTCCCAGCATCCGCTTTAGTGTGCGGTCTGAGGGATCGTGAAATTAAACTACACTGTTGCAGGCGGAACATCAGGCCATCAACGGAGTCCTGAATGCGGCACTGCGTCTTGAGACAGCAAAGGAGACCACACGCTACCTCGACCTGGCTTTGTCGTCGCAAGTGAGACAGCTGACTGTGGAAGGCGCCGAGGAGCGACGCTCACCACCACCCGAGTGTCGCAGATATGGAAGACCGACCTGTTGGAATTGCGGGCGGGTCGGACATCTGAGGCGGGACTGCGACCGCAGGGGACCAGGAAAACTAAAATGGGCCGGTTTAGGAGGGGGCCACCGGTGCCGTCATCATCATTCCCTCGATTCATTCTGAACGCCGTGAACAACATGGACGACGATGGACTTAGAGCCGGACGGCCCTGCCGGGTACTCGTCAATACGGGAGCGACGCTGACCATCGTGCGACTCAAAGTAGCAGAAGGGTTGCCTGAGAGGCCGCCGCTACGGAAGTTTGAGCTGCGCACTGCGTGGGGACAGCATGCCTGTGGAGGAGGTTCTCCTGGAGTTGGTCCTGGGAAGGTGCAAGTTGCGACTGCGGGCGTTCGTTGCCGGAATTGCCGAGGACGTCATCTTAGGCCTGGACGCCCTGAGGATGTACGACGTTACTTTGGACATCAGACGACGAGTAATCCGTTTCGGCCGTGATGATATCCTGTTCAACGACGTGGGCCAGAGACCAGCCGTCTGCAAATTGGTCCTGAAGGAGAAGGTGGTTCCAGCTGGTTGTGAGATATTGGTGATGGCGCAGTTGTAAGGACGTCCCCGACAAGATATGCTGCTGGACGCCGGAAGAAATCCTCAAGATGGACTGTTTTTGGCTAGAGCTTGTTACCAGTTGGTGAAATCGTTTCTGTTTGAATCCTGAACATGACAATCCAAGACCAGGTGGAACCTAGTGGGACAATCCTGGGTAGCTGTGAGCCTGTAGGAAGATCCATCACATCGGGAGCTGTTACAAAGGGCCGCCAGCAATCTCAACGAAGTATATGCGAACGTGGTTTGCAACCTGGTGGTCGAGTTCCGAGATATCTTCAGCCTCACCGAAGATGACCATGACAGAACAGACAGTGGTGATGCATCGGGAGAAGAAGAACGGAGAGATGTGCTTCTGCATTGACTACAGGAGGCTGAACGACGTCACGAAGAAGGTTTGCTTCCCTCTGCCAAGAATCGACGACACCTTGGAAGGATCTCAATGGTTCTTCACCCTGAATCTTAAGTCGGGCTACTGGCACGTGGCACTTCATCCAGAAGGTAAAGAGAAAACAGCATTCTCGCCGGGAAAGGGCTATAGCATTTCAAATTATGCCCTTTGGATTGTGTAATGCCCTTGCTACTTTCCAACGTCTCATGGAGGCAGTCATTAGAGTCCTTACCTATGATGCCTGCTTGTTGTACCTGGACATCATCGTAATATGAAGAAGCTTCAAAGAACTAGCTAGTGACAGGAAGAAGGTGCGTTATGACGGTCTGGCCAATTCTACTGGGTTCAACGATGGTGACTTAGTATGGCTGTACCGCCCTACACGAACCAAGGGAAAATCGTCGAAGCTACAGCGTTCCTGGGATGGACCATACAAGGCAGTGAAGAGAATCAACGATGTGGTCTGCCGAATTCAGCGCCAACCCAGAGGAAAAATGATAGTGGTACATCTTGATCGACTCGCAGCATACAAGGGAGCTGATCGGGACGATCAGCATTAAGGAGGGAGCAGTGTTACATGTCGCATAGTGACATTTGAATTGCGCGGGCGAGTCGCCTATGGAGAGCTAGATTACCCGCACAATCGCCGAATCATCTCGAGCGTCTTGCCTACCGGTGTTACTCGTAGGTGTTTCTAGAGCTTTTACCCCGCCTTATAAAAGGACGCAGGCTGGAGATCGCAGTTAGTCTGCGTCAGCGAGTCTTGTGGTGAACAGTGTGACGATAAGTTGTGGCGGATTTATTTATCAGTGAGCGGGAAAGTGCTCTACTGAGATAACAATTAAAAGAAGATTATTTCGGGAATTGTAATTGTGAATAGAAGTTTGTTGATAATTCAAGAACTAAATAAAGTGCTTAAGTGAAATTTTTAATAAATCCATTGTGCTCATTATGCCTAAAAACAAAGAAGGAAAATCAAGGCACAATATACACCAAGTCACATAAATTAAAATTAACTAATTAGCATGACAATTTATTAGATGAAGCGCAAAATGGATTCCAAAAAGGAAGATCCTGTACAGATGGATACTTCACTATTAAAATTCTAACAGAAAAACATAGAAAGTTTAATATTGAAACATACATGGCATTTATTGACTTGAAGAAGGCATTTGACAAAGTAAATATAAACCAATTATTAGAAATCCTCAAATATGATGGAATCCCAGACCAACTGATAAAAGCTATATATGATATTTATAAGGATAATTACATCCAAGTTAAGATTGAAAATAAAATCTCAGAATGCAGACCAATTAATCAATCAGTTAGACAAGGATGTGGTCTTTCACCAATGCTCTTCATAATATAGGCTACACGAACTCAATTATTAATGAATGGAGACTACAATCACATGGCAGAATACCACTTAATAGATTATATAATTTAGACACCTTATTATTTGCAGATTACATTGTGCTTACAGGGAATTCAGAAGATGACCTACAACGTTCAGTCCACTCTTTTCACCAAATTGCAATAAACTACAACATGGAAATCTCAACAGAAAAATTCAAAGTCATGGCTTTCCTAGGAAAAGACCCAGTTCGCAGTAAAATTGTTATTAATAATAAAATATTAGAACAAACTAACACATTTAACTACCTCCAAGTTTCATACGAAGAGGAAAAAGATTTTAGTCAACAAATTATAAAATTTTAACAGAGTAACAGGAATTATAAATAATATTTTCAAGCCAAACACAGTACAGCAACACACATGAACTAGAATTTATAAAACACTGGCCAGACCCATATTATGTTACGGCAGTGAAGCATGGACAATTTGCAGTGTAGAGGAACAAAGACTAACTGCAGCAGAAATGAAATTTATGAGATGTACTGCAGGTTACTCAAGAACAGACCATAAAACGAACTCTGAGATTCTCAGAGAATTACATACATAATCAATCATGGAATATGTACAAAAATGCAGAAACAACTGGAAATCTCATGTTAGAATAATGAGCAGAACAAGAATACCACGTCAAATCTTAAATTACCAGCCACCAGGCAAGGGATCTTTGATTAGACCCTTCAAACATTGGATTGAGACCATAACAGACCACTAGGTATATCACATGAAAGGAAGAAGAAGATTTTCGTAATTCCACATATCAGATTTTATAGAAGTTGGAAAATATTAAAGTAAATTACTTCAAATTCAGTTAAATAAAATTTATTAAACTTGGAGATATAATCTTTCACACATTTCTATTTATAAAATCAATTCATTATGTAAATACAGAACTTAATTCTTGTTGAAATGGATTATCTTGCTTAAGAAACTCCCACTAGGGAGCACCTGTGTCCTCGCGTGGTATGTATGGGATATGTACATATATTACAATTATCATTATTGAAAATAACTAGAGGATAAAATAATAGGGGGTAAATCTGCAATATCAAATTTAAATATTTTATGGAATTGGAAAGCCTCTCATATTAAATTAAATGTGTCTATATTCTACCATACAAAATCTATGGACATTATCTGTAGCCCTGTGGCAATCAACCACATGTCAGTGTTTGATAGTGAAATCAGTTGTGTTGACAAGGGAGATATCATGAGAAAGCTGTTTTATAATCAACAGCAAAGAAACAATTGTTGATGTCTGAATTAGATGCTAAATCACCACATTGATTAATCTTGTCTAAAATTTTATCAACAAACTAAGTTTCCTCTTCTGAGAACAAAATTTTCTGTATATGCAGAGCCATGGTTATATAAACACTGTGATGATGATGTGTTTAAAAGAAAAGTATGAGACCATGCAATGCGATACTATTCAGATATTTTCGGCAAAAATAGGGCACAGTAAATATTCAAAAGAAGGGCCTGGCTGAAAAAGAAAAATTCAAAAGTATTTCGCTTCACAAACTAATAGTCGTCCACCGCTGTGGTCCCGAAGTAGCATGCTGCCTTGTCACGCAGTGGGCCCGGGTTCGATTCCCGATCGGGACAGGCTCCTGGGTGAGGTTTTTTTGGGGTTTTTCCTCACCTATAAGACAAATGTCAGGAAGTTTAGGGCCCAACGGTCCTCAAAAATCATCCAGCCATCATCATCATCCTTCACTGGTGTGGAAAGCAACGGAAAGCTACCTCTATAGTTTTATTTTATTATATTAGCTACCTCGCCTATAATTCCCTAGTAAAGCTGCAAAGCATAGCATGAAAATGTTATGATATCAGTGAAAGACCTGCTCTCGGGCAGAATTACTATGGATGGAACAAATAGTTAACTCTCACCACTTGCCCGACATAAATTACATCATAAAATGAAGGTGAATCCTTCCTTAACACCGTGACAAAAAATAAGTTCTCCAGCATGTATATACAAACTAGTTACAAGCTTTGGTAATCATTGATGTACTAATGCATATGAATATGGCAAACTGCATTTGGGAATTTAAATTTAAAAGTCTCACATGTGAATACAGGAAACCAAAGCTGAATTGTGAATGGGCATTTAAATCCCCATGCTTATGGGTGAAAAACTTATCCTTTATCATGTTAAAATCATGTCTCTCAACATCTAGTAAAATCTGCCAGTTCTCTGGAATAATGTTCATCCTTATATTCCTTTTACTTTTGGGTTCTATATCATGATTATATGTTAAAATGTTAGCTTCTATGATGTACCATATTTTAAACACTGAATACATATTAATGATTTATTATGCATTAACCCAACGATTGACATAGGTCAAAGTAAGTTTTGTTATAGCAATAATTGGAGAAATATCCTTCCTAGAACCAAATTGTTAATGAATGAGTAAATTTTAATGAATATAGTCAAGATAACTGTTTTATGAATGTAGTCAAATGATTATACATGGATGAGGATGATGAAATCATATAACCACTATTCACTATATATACAGTAAAAGCTCCTTATTTGCGGGTTAAAAATTTGTGACATAGTATTCGCGGCTAAAATTTTTTTATTTGCGGATCCAGTCAGTATATTAGAAGGATTAATGTCCTTTATTAACCATCAGCAGTTTTTTTTACTGCAGGCAGGTGCCAAGGCGGCTTTTACAAATAGTGATTCAAACCAAATGGACAAATAAATATCAAAACAAAACAAACCTTATTGTCACTAACCCTAAAGTTCATTGTCAAAAACTGTTGTTGTATTTCACATTCCGATATGTACTTTGATAAATGCCTCCATTGCCACGATCGGTACATTATTGTTTCAACTTGTCATTTGTTGCAATAATTTTGATTTAAAAACACGTGTGTCTTGTGCTTTATTCCCAGTTTATAACATAGAGTAATAGGAAAGAAAAATTAGTACCGAAGAGAAAAAAAAATAGTGTTGCCACTTAAAGTAAAAATAGAAATGCTTGAACGTTTATATGCATTGGCGAGTCATTTGTGTCTATATCTCGCTGTTTCAATGTTAATGAAACAAGAAATCCAAAGACAAAATAAGGAATTATATCGCATAATCCACAGCTAAATATAAATCTTAATTGAAAGACCTTTTAAAAGCACCAAAACAGGAAAAAATTATTAAGTTCTTTAAGTCCTTGCCTAAACCTGACAATAATATTTAATGGAAATTGTTCAAAATCTCTCATTATTTTATTTTAATAACTTTTATTTTATTCTGTAACCTTGATACATATCCCCTACATACCCGTACTAATTACCATTCCATATTCGCGGTTTCTAAAATATTCGCGGCATATTTGCAGAAAATATCCCCCACGAATAAGGAGCTTTTACTGTGTGTGTGTGTGTGTGTGTGTGTATATATATATATATATATATATATTCATTTTTTTATTTTATGAATGAGTTGGAGAAAATGTTTTTTTATATTTCACTTCATAAAGTTGATGGTTTTTACAATACTGATTTCAAATGTCTCTAAGTTGGAGTTTGAATGAAGATGAAAGTAAAATTGACTTTTGAAAGTGTTGTGAAAACACGCAACTTTATGAGGTGAGATATAAAAAACATTTTCTCCAACTCATTCAGAAATTGCAAACACCTCATAGTGTTACTTCCCATTTTAATTTTGATTAAAAGCAGTATTCACTACTTGACACAGTTAAATAGCTGCAGTATATACATTCTACAATCTGTCATTTTTAAAATTTAATATAATATTGTATCAATTAGTAAATTCCTTCAAGAAATGTTATAGAACTAATTGAATTAAATTGATTGAATAGCTTATGTTAAATTATTATTTTTGTGCAGTGGGCTGAATTTCCTTGCAACCAAAGTGAGTCTGAAATTCAATAGTGAATTATTAAAAACAATCTCTGTGATAAGAAACCAAAGTTGTATAATATAAATAAAATATAGGGGGAAACATAATTAAAAGGGTTGAGTGAGAGCCACACTCATCATTGTCGAAATGTGTAACAATTCTTATGTTGACCAACAATGGGTATCTAATAATATTAATAATAATGGTGTCTGAGCCTTTGGCATGGGTTCCCTGAAGTAGTCCCCGCCCGGAGAACCGAATGGGGGATTATTTGACCTCCAATGGTAATAAAATAATACTAATTGTGAAATTACAATACAAAGTAACATTATGAGGTTCTTCTTAACAAATACGTTGAGTGTGTTGTCATCTTACATCATATTAATTGATTTCTTTTAAGAAGTGTTTCAAAACATCTCTGATCTATCTTCAGCTTGTCCAGACAAGCATTCTAAAAGAAATCAATGAATGTGAGGTAAGATGACAACACTCAACTTATTTAATAATACTAGTATATAAACTAAACTATAGGCCTACCAATATGCAGACTTCAAAGTAAATAGTAATTTAGAACAAACTGAGAAAAACATTTTGATTTAAATATTCTCTAAGTGTATAACACATAAGCTGCATTTTGCAATGGTCCATTTTTAATTATAAAATCAGATCTAATTTAAAATTAATGTTGGGAAGTAAATTCATGATACTGGTTTCTAATGGAATCCCGTCCATCCTCAGTGAAATCTCCAACTGATGAGGAAGGACGGGATTTAATTTGAAAGCAGTATTGTGGAAAAATACGAGATTTGTTAGGTGAGATTTTTAAATATTATTCTGACCATATTTAAATAAAAAATGAGAGTGTAATATCTAAGGAACTACAGCACTCAAATCATGGGACCATCACTTTAATGAAGGCAGAATGAGTTCTTTCCCCATAACATGTTCTTAATATTTAATATTAGCTAGGTTTATGGTGATAATGAAAGAAGTGTACAATGTCATGCACTGAAGTCTCAAACTAGACAAATCCAAGAGACAAGAAAAAAAGCAATTGATAAATTCTTTTCAACTGTCCCACGTTATCTGCCTTGAAAAATTCTTTAATTTCAGTATATACAGAACATAAATATCTAGTATATAATGTAATAAGCATCATTACAAAAACTTAGTAAATAAAAATTCATATTAAAATTTCTCACATACTGTAAACATGTAAATAATTTTGAAGACTTCTTTTTCAAATATATGATTTACTACATGTACTGCACTTGAATTCTAATTATTGTGAATGCAGAGTAAAATTGAATTTTATATTAACTTTCATAAATTTATTATAGGAAATAACATTATGAGACTTTCAAGTTAATAAATAAAATTAAATGAGTCATGAATATCTCACCTCGTATACTCTGTGTTCCACAAAGCACATCACCGGTATCATGAAACGTCTTTCCTATCTTCAGCCGCATTTCCTGAAACAGATCCTGAGCTTTGAAAAACATGGAGTATACGAGGTGAGATATTCATGACTCGTTTCATTCTATTTATTAACTTGATATTAAATGACTAATTATAAATTATATTTTTTCAAAGGCATTTCATTACTGTGAATATATGAATGTTCTGTGAGACGATACTTTCGAGTAAATGACTTATTACAAATCAAACATTTGTGAGGTGATTTATTATTATGAATATATGAATGATCCCTAAGAAGAGATTTTCGAGTAAATGATTTATTACAAATGTCACATTTGAAACGTGTTTCATTATTGTGAATATTTGAATGCTGAATAAGGCAAGCTTTTCGAGTAAATCTCTTATTACAAATGTCACATTTAAAACGTGTTTTATTACTGTGAATATTTACATGCTCATTAAGATGAGATTTTCGAGTAAATGCTTTATTACAAATGTCACATTTGAAACATATTTCATTAGTGTGAATATTTAAATGTTGAGTAAGATGAGATTTTCGAGTAAATCCCTTATTACAAATGTCACATTTGAAACGTATTTCACTACTATGAATATATGAATGCTGAATAAGGTATGATTTTTGAGTAAATCCCTTATTACAAATTTCACATTTGAAACGAGCTTCATTGCTGTGAATATTTGAATGTGTAGTCAGATTGTATTTTGTAGTAAATGACTTATTGCAAATCAGACATTTGAACTGTTTCTCATTATTTACATTTCCATTACATTTATCTTTTTCTTCCTCCAATAAAGATGGGGCACTGTGCATAACATTTACGTCTGTACCTTCGAATGGTTTCTCCAAACTGTCTTCACTGTGGTCAATCTGAAAATGTAACATTACAATTACATTATCTGGCATTGTTGACAAACACATAGGGTGGATTTCTCAACCGAAGTATAAACCACGATCCCGGTTTTCCAATTTTCTTATTGTTTCCATAACACCTATAAAATGATTGAAAATTGACTGAAATTGTTATGAAACCATAGGCATGATTCCGACATTTGCTTTTGTAATTAATATCCATATATTTTTAGTTTCTATGGTTGTTATGAAAACAATAAAAAATCACCGGGCCATGATTTAGACTTCGGTTGAGAAATCCACCCATAATATCTTGCACTCTGGGACACAGAAGAACAATCACCCGTTATCAAGAATGAATTATAAATAAAATAAATAAAATAAGAAAAGTAATGATGATAATAATAAACACTAGAAACAATGAATAAATTATATCCTAAATAGAAATGGCTACATGTATATAAAATTAATATCCTCAACTCCTGTCCAACTCAGGGTCAGGTCGAGGGATGAGATGAGACGAGCCCATATATATTTATAGGTCTGTTAATGACAAGGGTTCTGGCCAACCACAACATTTTTATACAGATGGATAATACATAAATGATGAAATGAATGTAGAAGCAAATGTCTTCAGTGAGCTTTTCTCGACAGCTGGTCAATTTGGATCTGTTTTGATGTTGAAGTCAAAGCAATCAACAGCTGAATAATTTTCATTATAAATCTGACATTGCAGTACTCTTCATTGATTCAAAATCTGTCATTTCAATCAATAGCAAATGCAGAATTCCCCATATCAACAGACATAGAAGAATGCATACTTTCTAGCCAAAAAAGTTCCTAAATTGTTGAGCAATAGGCCCCTTTCATTCCATGCAAAGATATTCACCCATAAGTCTATCCTAAATGTCTCCAAACATCAAATTGCAGTAAGAACTTCTGGTAAAGAGTGGAAGGACGCCTTAAGAAACAGCAGATTCTCCAGAAGTGTAACTGTATCAGTTGCAGGCAATGATTATCTCCCTCACTCTGGCATCAAACCAAGCCCACTGTGTGACCAGCAAGAAGTGATGGAGAAGAATTGCCTAATATGTTGTCCTCGTTGAAAGTGACAATATAAGCAGTCAATATTGATAAGTCAGTATTAGACTGGATAATATTTAGTTATATTCCTATCATTTGAATACATACTTTTTTTTATTTCAGAATCCTCCTTCAGTTGTAGAGGTCTTGAACATCTTCTTCTTCTTCCTTCCAAGTATTAGGCCAAGGCCTGTTACGATCCTATAGAAAATTTTCCCTCCAGCATTTCATAGGACGGCCCAGTGATCTTCGTCCTCTTGGTATATAATTATAAACAGCTTTGGGGATCCGATTTGAACTCATTCTTTCAAGATGGTGTTTCCAATTTAGTTGGTACTGTTTAATATATTCCAAAATTCTTGAACATCCTGATCTGTAAATCACAGTTCACTCATATTTGTCCTCACACTGTCCATTCAACCTTCTTTAAGTCTTCCCTTTCTTCTTTTCCTATCTATTTTCCACCCCAATATCTTCTTAGAGATTCTAGCAGATTATTCCTCTTGAGATGTCCATACCATCTTAATCATAATATATAATAATACTATTAATGATGATGATGATGACGACAATGATGATGATGATAATAATAATAATAATAATAATAATAATAATAATAATAATAATAATAATCCATCTATCCATAATAATTCTGCCCAAGGGCAGGTCTTTTACTGGATCATAGCATTTTCATGCTATGTTTTTGCAGCTTTACTAGGGAATTATAGGTGTAGTAGCTTCCCGTTGCTTTCCATACCATTGAAGGATGATGATCATGATGATAGCCGAATTATTTTCGGAGACCGTTAGGCCCTAAGCTTCCTGACAACCCCAAAAAAACCTCACTCAGGAGCCTGTCTGGACTGGGAATCGAACCCGGGCCTGCTGCATGACAAGGCAACATGCTACCTTGAGACCACAGCAGATTAACAACAACAGCAGCAACAGCAACAACAGTAACAGCAACAACAATAATAACAACAACAATAATAACAACAATAATAACAACAACAATAATAACAACAATAATAACAACAATAATAACAACAACAAATAAGTATCTTTTGGCAACGGAAGTGGATTATATACAAAGAGCAGCAAGAATTTGAAGAAGAGAAAAAATTACAAACTTAGTTATAAGGGAGAAAATGAAGATTGAAGACACTATTTTGGATTATATTAAAACTGAGCAATTAAGATGGTACAGACATGAACAGCAAATGGAAGAGTATCAGCTACCAAAATGTGTTTTGGAATGGAAACCTGAGGGAAGACGAAGCAGAGGAAGTTCTAAAATCTCTTGGAGTTAGGGAATATATTTATACATGAAGGAGAAACATCTAAGAGAATTCAGGATGGAAGAGTACCAAAGGCCGTCTATGCATGTAAAATTGAAAGAAGGAAGAGAAAAGGAAGACCAAGAACAACCTGGAAGAACAACATTCAAAATTCAATGTGGAAATTTGGTGTAACAGATGAAGACACAGAGGACAGAGAATGATGGAGAACTTTAATTAAGGGAAAGTTGTGAATGTTTGTTGCAAACTGATAGTCTATAAGTCCGTAGTCATTTATATTTATTTTTTTTTAGTTCATGTTAATTACTAAGATTGGTTGGAAAAAACCCTCAATGATGAGGAAAATTCTCAAAATAAATAAAAAAAACAAACATCTACAACTAGGAGATTGGATGGACCGACAAAATTGGCTATTCGGAATCAAATATGTCAAAGACATTAATCAATTGATGATCTATCTAATAATAATAATAATAATAATAATAATAATAATAATAATAATAATAATAATAATAATAATAATAATAATAATAATAATAATAATAATATTAATAATAATAATAATAATAATAATAAGAATAATAATGATAACGATAATAACAACACCACCAAAAACAATAGCAATATACATAATTATAAAATTTAAGAAAATAACAATCACAAGAATAACTAATATTAACATAAATTGTGATGATAAGAGCTAAGGGACTTGCACTGGTTTGGGTCTCCATGAGGGAGAAATTTTCTCATGGAATTTCGGCAAGTATGGGACCGATGCCCACCCAGCATTGATGAGGCATCTGGGTAGCTATAATAAGTATCGGCTCTAGGTTGAGAAAACCAGCTATAAGATGCTGACCACATGTCACCCCTACACTGGCTGGATGATAGTGATTAACACATGTGGCTGGTAGGCCAAGGGCCTTGTAGGCCTGTCTTGCCATGGAGTTTAGTTTTAGTTCAGTGATGAAAAGAAGAACAATAATAGTAATATTAATAATAAATACTTGCAGAATTTCAGGCAAAAACTGGACTATAACATTTCAACTAGTTCTAAGGATGGCTAGATTAATATTCTAAACCATTAAAAACATTACTGTACCTCAGACTTTGTATCTTCAGAAGCAAGTGGATCTACAGTTTGATATATCTCTTGTTTAATTATAACATTCTCAAATTCTATTTCTTCTATCTTTATTTCCTTTTTGATATCCTGAAAATGGAAATCACGTTATTTTAAACCTTAATTTCTCAGGATGAAAAACAAAAAGAAAAATTTAATTCAACTTACTTCTGGTTCAATTTCTGTTAACTTGCTTGACAAACGAACTTCATACTCCATAGTTAACTCGCAACTCGTTTCGAATAGTTTCTGAAAACATTTAAATATTAAAAAGCAGAAGAGTTGCATTAATTTAAAATATAAATTATACTTAGAAATAGTTTATCAGAAGGAATTTAAAATATTCTATCACATAATTAAACATTTATTTTTTATTAATATTGAGTGGAGAACATATTTTTAATAATTCACCTCATACAATTTCAAATTTCTTTGAGACCATTGGTTTCAAACAAATTTTTCGTTCATCCTTAGTCATGACTCCAACTGTTGAAATTCTGTGTTTGTTGATTTCTCTATGGTTACCTCTAGTGCTGCCATCTTTGGTTGGGTTCATAAATTTCAAAATCAAATTTTTCTCTGCAGGAATATCAAAGTTCATTGATCGATATTTATTCTTTTGAATTAATATCTTTTCCCAAACTGTTAATTCTAATGGTTTATCCAATTGATCCATATTTGGTTCGTCTTCCGGGCCAATTGTTTCAAAAGTTTTGCATGTCTATTAATTGGGAGAAAAGACACGCAGGTAGACAAATTACCTGTTTCCCTGGACACACTCAATAATCACTTCACAGGTATAACTACTACTCCAAAGGATAAAGCACAAACAATAAATGAATTATCACTGACAAATCAACCCGACAGAGAACATTTCCACTTCTCATATGTTACAGATTACGACGTAAAGAAAGCCATCATGCGAATAAAAACCAAAGCAGAAGGAACTGACCGTATAAATATTACTTTACTGAATAAAATAATCGACGCTATATACTACCTACTATAACTCATATTTTTAACTCCTCACTACAAACTTCTACATATCCCTCATTGTGGAAACAAGCCCTCGTACGCCCACTGCCTAAAGTTAAAATGCCCTTAACTCCGAACGACTTTTGACCCATTAGCATTTTACCTACCCTTTCAAAAGCTCTGGAACGATTAGTCCATAAACAACTGACTGACTACCTAAATGAACACAACCTTCTAGATCAGTTTCAGTCAAGCTTCAGGACAGGACACAATACAAATACTGCTCTACTAAATATTTGCGAAGACATACGCGAAGCTGCTGATAATCGAAAACTTACCATTCTTACATTACTGGACTTTAGTAAAGCATTCGACACGGTAGACTTGGACTTATTGTTGCATAAACTTAAAAACCTCTTACTCTCTGATAGTGCCACGCAATGGTTCAATTCCTACCTTCATGAGCGCCAGCAATCTGTTGTAGGAAATCATGCATTATGTTCTTCTTGGTCCTTCTGTAAAGCTGGGGTTCCACAGGGTTCGGTGCTTGGACCTTTACTTTTTTCAATCTACATAAATGACATATCTAACTCCCTAAAGCATTGCAAACATAATTTATTTGCAGACGACATGCAAATCTACATCCACACAGACAAATATTCTCTAAATGACGCTGTTGCCAAAATTAACGAGGATCTTGACTCACTAATGACTTGGACAGTTAAATATGGACTGCAATTAAATCCTAGAAAGTCACAATCAATCATTATGGGTCACCAGAGACTATTATCTACAATTAACCTAAACACAGTCTTCAATGTGTCACTAAATGGAGTTCAAATCCCTTCTAGTGAGACAGTAAAAATTCTAGGAGTATTTATTGACAACAACTTAAATTGGAATACACAAATAAACCATACATGCAAAACAGTCTTCTCAATAATACATTCATTAAATCGCGTAAGAAATTGTCTGCCATTCGCTCTAAGGAAAATGTTAGTAGAAACACTTGCAATGCCCCATTTTGATTATTGTGGCACTCTTTTTACAGACTTAAATATTATTAACACTCAAAGACTTCAACGTGTTCATAATTCTTGTGCACGTTTTATTTGTGGTATTCGCAAATTTGACCATGTTACACCGTCCCTGGAACAATTATCGTGGCTTCGTCTAAGAGATCGTAGAACTGTCCATTATTCACTATCCCTTCTCTATAAAATCCTTCACACATCATCGCCTAATTATTTATCACGCCGCTTCATCAGACTATCTGACACACATAATCTTGACACTCGATCCCATCAGCACATTGTCCTTTATATCCCTCCTCATCACACTGTATATTATTCATTATCTTTTACGGTCTCACTTACCAAAACTTGGAATTCCCTTCCGCCCTATGTCAGAGACGGTCAAACTATAACATCCTTCAAAAACAAATTAAAGAATTATTTAATAACAAACTAACTTATACACCTCACTGATAGTATTCTTTTAACAATTAATAAATTTAATTATCTATGAAAATACTATTAAGATTAACAAATATTTTCTTTTTTTTTTTGTTTTAAATATTGTACAAACGTAAAATTAGTTTTCTATATCTCATTATTTTTCTTTGTTTTATATATACATTAGACAGGGACAATTTAATACGTCTTGATTGTATATATTTTATTATTAGTTTTAGTCTTAATTTTAACTAACATTAACTAGTTGCATTATAGATCGTAATATAATATATATTATATTTTTGATCGAATTTTTATTTAGTATTTAATATTAGAGTTCATTGTGATTGTTATATTCTGATGTAATATATGTTTGCCCTGGTGAGTGGAAGAGAAGGCCACATGGCCTTACCTCCACCAGGCTAAATAAATAAATAAATAATAAATAATAATTTATGATGCTCTAACAAACTATGTGCAGCAATTGCTGATTTTTCAATTTCACAATTTTTAATATTTCTAAAATGTTCTTTAGTGTGTGTTTCAAATTCCTTTTTGTTTTCCCTATATATACTTTGCTGCAATCAATACAATTTATTTGATAAATTCCAGATTTTTTACTGTCTGGTAAACTCCTAAGTACCAATAAAAAAATCAACATTTCAGACAGTAAAAACTCTGGAATTTATCAAATAAATTGTAATGATAGCAGCAAAGTATATATAGGGAAAACGAAAAGGAATTTGAAACACACACTAAAGAACATTTTAGAAATATTAAAAATTGTGAAATTGAAAAATCAGCAATTGCTGCACATAGCTTGTTAGAGCATCATAAAATTAATAGATGCAAAACTTTTGAAACAATTGGATAAACCATTAGAATTAACAGTTTGGGAGAAGATATTCATTCAAAAGAATAAATATTGATCAATGAACTTCGATATTCCTGAAGGGAAAAATTTGATTTTGAAATTTATAAACCGAACCAAAGATGGCAGCACTAGAGGTAACCATAGAGAAATCAACAAACAGAGAATTTCAACAGTTGGAATCATGACCGAGGATGAACGAAAAATTGTTGAAACCTATGGTCTGAAAGAAATTTGAAATTGTATGTGGTGAGTTATTAAAAATATGTTCTCCGCTAAATATTAATGATATAACCTCATAATGTTTACTTCCCAACATTAATTTAAATATCATTTATTTTTTACTTCAATGTCAGAGAATGTCTATTACTGATAATGCATGGTTATTTGTAGTATCACAAATTATTAATAAGAAACCCCAAAAAATAAGGTTTAAATGAAAAATAATTACTTTTTTTAGGGATTAAACGATGAAGCATTATTTATTTATGTATAATTTACCATACATTCATGTATGAGGGTTAATAGTATGTTAAATTTAAGACAGAATATTATGCTTTAATTACTTACATGATTAAGAGAAATTGGATCCTGCTGCAGAAAGTGTTGTAATTAAAGTTAGCCTTTGTAGTTAGGTTTGATGATGTACTTTAAAAATTAAAATTCCATTAAACACCTAAAGGGATAAAAAAAAAACAAAATTTAAACCACAAATGATGAACATGATCAAGAATTTGAGCAGGTCACACAGAAAAAAAAGTTTTTTTTTTTTTGGTGCATAACACAGTTAATATTTGGTAACTTTCACTAGTAACAAATGCTGTCAGGGACTTAACTGATCAGATGTAAAATGAGGGTTCAATTTTAATTTAAAATAAATTTTTACTGCTACATGTTAAAGGGGGGCTGAGGCTAATTGGGATTTCCGGATCCTTGATCTGGTCAAAACCCTGATGGAACTGATATTTATCCTCTGGGGTGAATTTCGTTGAAGTCGAGAGGGTCTAACTTAGCCAAATCCACTCTCCTCACCTCCAAGTTGGGGCCCCTCGGGACCTTCTTAAGATCTTTTAAGATTTTAAGATGCAAAAGAGAGCGTGGGGTGTGGAAAGAAACAGGAAGCTAATATACCTATATATCCCTAGTAAATCTGTAAACATGGCATGATGAGTCTTTCCATGCTAAAAGACTAAGGACTAAATTATCCACCATTCGGATGTCCAAGAGGGGGATACTGCGGAAGGAAACATCATGCAGTCAAAACAACAGAAGAAAAGAAAACTAGGAATTGGAGCCTGGAATGTGAGAACTCTTCTGCAAGCCGGGAAACTGGAAAATTTGAAGGAAGAAATGAGAAGAAACAAAGTGGATGTGATGGGAATATCAGAAGTGAGGTGGGAACAAAGTGGTGAATTAGTGAGTGATGAATTTAGAATGTTTTATTCCAGTGGTGATTCTAAATGAAATCATAGTGTCGGTGTAGCATTAGGACATGTGAAAGAAAAAGTGATATCAGTGTGTTATGTGGATAATCAGATGATAATGGTGAGGTTACAAGGGAAAAAAATTGGACTTGGTGATAGTGCAAATTTACATGCCCCATAGTGGGTTAGCAGATGAAGAAGTGGAGGAAAGATATAACAAGATAGAAGAGATTGTTGAGAAAGAGAAGAAGGGGGCATATGTTATCCTAATGGGTGACTGGAATGCTGTAGTTGGAGAAGGACAAAATGGAAGTACAGTTGGAAGATATGGATTAGGGAAAAGGAATGAGAGAGGTGAATCACTGGTGAGTTTCTGTAAAAGGAATTCAATGATAATTAAAAATACAATGTTTCAACAGAATAAAAGAAGAAGATACACATGGATAAGCCCTACGGACAACAAATGATACCAGATAAACTACATACTGATACAGGAAAGATTCCAAAATTGCTTGAAAAATGCTAAGACCCTACCAGGAGCAGATATCAATTCAGACCGTGTCTTACTAATAGGTGAAGTAGATATTTGCCTGAAGAAGATAAAAGGAAGACAGGCAACAAAGAAGTTTGACTTGGAGAAACTCAAAACTGACGAGGAAAGGAGAAAATTCGAACAAAATTTTCAGGAGAAAGCCTCTACCATGGAAACCTCATATGACAATACGAAAGAACACTGGAGTCATTTGAAAACCTCTATACAGATAACTGCAGAGGAAACAATAGGATACAAAGAGAGCAAGAATATTAAGAGATCTTGGGTCACAAAAAAAAAGTTAGAGAAGATGGAAGAAAGAAGAAAATGAAAATATAGCAATACAGAAAAAGCCAAAAGAAACTACAGGAAACTAAACAACAAACTTAGAAGAGAAACTGATAAGGCTAGATGAAGCAGAAATGTGAAGAACTAGAGAATCTGTAGAGGAAAGGAAAATATGATTTAATGTACCAGGAAATTAAAGGCTTGGACTATGGAAAGAAGAGCAGGAAAACTATGTGGCTGATTGAGGACGAAAATAATGAAGAAATAACAGACAAACAGGGAATTATGAATATATGGGAAAAATATGTAAAAGAGCTATATGAGACAAGAAATCGTCTGGCTAACTTAGATATAGAAAACGAATCAGAAGATGAAAAATGGGAAAGCAACAGGGGTAGATGGTCTCCCCATTGAATTGGTGAAATGCTTGGGTGAAGGAAATTTTGCGTTTATGCAACAAGATATATAAACAAGGTAAATGGCCCGAAGAATTGATTGAGACAGTGTTAATACCAATACCGAAGAAAAACAATGCAAAGAAATGCAAGGAGTTCAGAACTATCAGCTTCATATCACACTCTGCAAAGATTCTCCTGTGAATACTGAATCGATGTGTACATTCTACAATGGAAAGCGAATAGGAGAAAGATATATAGAAAAAGATAAAGTCGTTTATGCAATATTTGTTGACCTGGAAAAGGCCTTTGACAGAGTAAATTGGAATAAACTCCTGAAGATCTTGAAGAAAATTGGCATGAACTGGAAAGAGAGGAGGCTCGTAAGTAATCTTTATATGAAACAGTGAATAAAAGTGAAGATAGGAGAAGATATGTCAGAGGGAAGAGAAATTGGAAGGGGGGTAAGGCAAGGATGTCCTCTATCACCTACTCTTTTCAACATCTACCTGGAAGACGTAATGAAGAACTGCTTGAGCAATATGAGAGGCGTAAATGTGGGAGGAAGAATAATAAAGTGCATAAGATTTGCTGATGATATGGCTTTGCTAGCAGAAGATGCAATGACACCGAGGAACATGCTGATGGAGCTAAATTTTATGTGCGAGGATTATGGGATGAAGATAAATATAAATAAGACGAAGGACATGCTTATAGGAAGGAAACGAAGGAAGATAAACATGAGGATTAAAGATGAGGCCATTGAGCAAGTGGAGAGCTTCAAATACTTGGGTTGTACTGTCTGTAGTAACATGAACTGTGGTCAAGAAGTAAAGCAGAGGATAGGAATGGCAAAAGAAGCTTTCAACAAGAAGAGAAGCATTTTCTGCGGACCTTTGGCAAAAGAATTAAGGAAGAGGCTAGTGAAGTGCTTTGTGTGGAGTGTAGGATTGTATGGTGCAGAGACATTACGACGGAATGAGGAAAAGCGACTGGAAGCTTTTGAGATGTGGATATGGAGAAGAATGGAACATATGAAATGGACAGACAAAGTAAGAAATAAAGATGTGCTAGACAGAGTGGGTGAAAGAGAAACAATGCTGGAACTCATAAAGAAGAGGAAATGAAATTGGATTGGCCACTGGCTAAGAAAAAACTGCCTGCTGAAGGATGCTCTAGAAGGAATGGTCAACGGAAAGAAAGTTAGAGGCAGAAAAAGGCATCAGATGATAGACAATATTAAAATAAATGGTTTGTATGCAGATACAAAAAGGGAAGCTAGTTAAGGAAAGTGTGGAGAATGCTGAGTTTGTAGTGAAAGACCTGCTCTTGAGCAGAACACTATGAATGAAACATGTTAAAAATATATAAACCTGTCAAGGGGTTACTTATTCTGTACAGTATTTTAGCATTACTGATTTTTTTAGTAATACAGATAAGTCAGATTCTATGCCATCATGCCACTAACATTCCAAATAAAAATGGAACAACACACAATTTATTGTTGCAGTGTGTGAATAATTATCCGAGAGAAATACATATTTTGATTTTTCCCAAAAAAAATTGAGGAATGTCTTAAAACAAAGTGAGAAGTTGAACTCAAAGTGACCTAAAGTTACCATATTTACAATGTAAAAGATGTATTTGTCATTACTTAGACAGTGTAGCCAATTTATCACAAAAACCGCTAACAAACAAGTGAATGCTAAACTAATCAACCTGGTGTACACTAATTCATCCATTTTCTCACTCTAACTTATTCAAACTAACACTAAGTTGTTCATTTTCTCATTCTAACTTACCCACTAATATAGGTGGACTCCTGGGATAGAATTCCCTTATATGTGAGTAAACATGGCAATTCACTCTAGCAGGAACATGTTTATTACATTGGCCAACATGACGCTAGCAGTCACCTGTTCTCTGATTGAACATTCACTGGCATAGAACAGCACAGAAAAGTTCATGTATAACTAATATTAGTGTTGAAATAATGTAAAGTATTCATTGAAATATTAATATTATTATCATGTGTAGGGCACACCAAACAGTAATTGGTGAAGGTGATATGCTATAAGCAGGAAGGTCAGAGGTTGTATTCTTGGTGAAACCAGGAATTATTAAACTGACCTGTACTTTCTGGTGGGCCCAACTCAACCTCTTAATAAAATAAGTGTCAGATGTGTTCTGGGATAAAAAAAAAGAGTCGTGCAGGGCTAACAAACAGGCTGACATTTCATGCCAATGGTCTAGAAAGGTGGAAGAAGCCTTAACCTGTTACTACCACAAGGGTCTACTAAGAACTGTAGTGAGATCATTTTACCTTTTTTTATAGTAATAATAATAATAATAATAATAATAATAATAATAATAATAGTATAGTGGGAAGTGATTTAATTTGATTTTCACAATACAAAACATCTTTACAAATTATTTATTATACCTAAACATGAAATTCTACACAACAGAAACTTCACACATCTTGAATTACCTCAGAACTGTCTATGACATTCTCTGTTGCACTTGGTGTTAATGCTACTGTCAATCTTAAAGCAGAAAAGAGAAAGAAAGTAAGAACAGAGAGAAAAACAGAAATAAACCCTACTAATTGTAGAATATCATAGGCTGTACTGTATAATGAATATCCTTAGATGTAAATGTTGTGTGTGTTAGCAAATTCATGTCATTTCCATTGTTGACTACAACAGACCAACTGACATTGCAGCTATGAATAGAGAAAGCACTGTCTGTATGTTCCCTATTTTACCATTCAGTTTGGAAGACACATGATTGGCCCAAGTAAAATAAATCTATTTACCAGCAAATTGTATTCTTCGTAAGCGATAAATATAAATTCCATAAACAAATGCAAAATTCTGTAGTCAGTATTCATCATTCAGGTAGACTTCCAACATTTTCACAGGAAAAAAAAAAAAAAAAATCAGGACACTAAAAAATGGACATTGGAATTTCGAGATAATTTTAGCTTTAAAAAGAAATTTAGGAATGAAAAACACAGATAAGAAAATGCAATGCAGAAACACACCATGGAAATAACATGTTTTTTCTACATTGCTTTTTATTTTCTTTCTTAGTTATATTGCCATTTATGTCTGCCTGTTTAATATATATAGTGCAATTTTGAGAGTCTAGTTTAGTTTATCTTACCAAAGAATTTTTATAAGTTCTACAGAATCACAGTGAGCATGTATAAATACTTAAAGAAACTTCTACTAAATGGCAGACATATGTGTGAAATCGATATGACCAACATTCAGAATTAATTCTCATAGTTGATTAGAGATGGATGTACACCAACTTTCCCCATACTAACCTAACAAATTAAATCACATGCATATTATTTAATGAAGTGTACACTAACTTGTCCCATCAGAAATTAACAAATGCAGTAGTGAACATCCATTTCATATAACATATTTTTCGAATGTTGGCCATTCCGATTAACAGATATATCCGCCATCTAGCGGAAGTTTCTTTAAGCGTTCATGCAATGATCACTCCAGATAAATGCGACTATTTGCGTACATAGATACATATTTAATAATTATAAAAAAAATGTTATAAGTATATTTGCAAAACGTTTAAAATAGTACGAAACATTGGTAAAGGCGGAAGAGGAATGTAGAGCAACAATATTACAAGATTATAGTATGGAAATTAAAGGGAAAGGTAATCTAAAGGTAAGCCTTAATAATTTGTACCTATTGCCTAAATTCCTGCCTCTAATGATTGTAATATCGGCATAAAGCAGTCGAAAAGTTGATATATAATGGTAGGAATAGAATCAACAGTTTCACTGAATTGATTTTTCTTCTTTTAGTTTAAAAATGCGGGACTATAAGCAATTTAAATAATAAACTGAACTTCATCCGAAATAAATATTGCATAAAACAGCGACAGTATCTATAAATCTGTAATCCATTTTCCAATAATATTCCCCATACATTAGATAGTACTTTTTAGAGACTACTGAAGAGCGAAAACGAGAGTAGAAAAAGACGGCTAATGAATAGGCTAATGTTAGGAATGCAGTGAAATAATTCTGAGATTTGTGACGGTAATTAATCAAGTTCTTATTTTATTTTTTGCATTTGTCTACATCATTTTAACTGTGTTAGAGCGGATAACGGATATTGGTGTTTGGGGGTAGGCCTATACTACACGATATATTTATATTTGATTTGATGTACATTTCAACCTGCATAGAACTTTTAGGAAATGTTCAGTAACACAATCTGTCCACCGCTATGGTCTCAAGAGATAGCGTGCTGCCTTGTCACGCAGCGGGCCCGGATTCGACCCCAGTTCTTGATAAGTTCCCTGGGTGATGTTTTTTTTCGGGCTTTTTCCTCAACCGGATGACAAATGTCAGGAAACTTTAAGGCCCAAACGGTCTCTGGACAACATTATCATCATTAACATCCACATATTCATTAAGTTTAAAATTAAGGCCTCTCCTGGCGCACCATTATGATCACCACCTATCATATATCATCGGGGCACGTAACTCCGCTTTCCAAGCGGCCCAACCTCAGAAGTGGGTTACAATAACGCCATGCCAGGAGAGAATACCAGAATGTCGAAATGACAACGTGGTGGCTTTCAATAAAAAATATTTTGGCAATCTTGATGTCGTAACTCTACAAATTTGTAACATTACCAACATAAGGGAGAATGAGAGAAATTGCCAACAATTTGAAGATGTTTTCAAGAAAATATTGAGTAGTGATGGGCTAATTTCTGATCTAATAAGCACTGTTGTTAGAGGTTATAGTATGACATATATATTTTTACTGTGATGTAAATTGCCTTCTTGCCGAGTCACCCATTTCATGGCGGTCGGCAGAGGCGGCCAATGATAGCCCAGTTCCTGGCAAATCGAAAGTAAAAACCCTGCTGCTCGGCCACTGGCGATAGCAACCGATGATACCCCCAGTAGACAATTCATTACAAATATACAATGTCCAATGAAAATCTCTGTAGAGTATGTTCTAATCTTTCTCCCTCTTTGTCTAATCTAATTTTTCCTCAGGAAACAAACATATATTTAGTTTAGCTTCATATCAAGAATAGACCCTGTTTTCTGTAAATTTAGTGAACAATTTTTGCACCGAATCTCACTATGTGGAGCAGGCACAGCTGTATATTCGGAAAAACTGCACTTAAACTAACGTGAAATATTTTCAAAGTCCTGTAGAACAACAGTGTGCATGCGCCAGAGTTTATAGAGCCAGCGATAACCCACAATTGAACCACATATCGATTATCATCCTCGATTACTATCGGTAGCTATGAAATTTAAATTACCAATATTTGCAATAAATCCCCAAATCTATGTTAAAAATATATATCAATAATATTAAAATTACCAAACATTTATTAAAAATGGGTGTACACATACTTATCACTCCCTAACGCTGATCCAACCAGCGATAACCCAAAACAGCGATAGAAAAATGATAGACTAAATAATATACTCTGTGGAGAAAGTAGCAGTTAGCATCAGAATATTGTCTAACAGTGTCATAATATTGTGATTTGCATATTTAAATAAATACTTCAAAACTATATAATAATGTTATAAAAATTGTTGGAGAAAGTTAAAAATATTAAATAATGTTAGTAAATACAGAAGAAGAGCTATAGTTTACAACATTATAACTGAAAAATCAAGCACTACTAGAAATGCAGTTGAGCCATATATTCAGTTAAAAATCACTTTACAACTTCCCTGCAAGAATTTGACACATACGAATTATACATAAAATTCTTTGTTGTAATCATAAGTATGTTGAGGCATTATGTAAACTATAGCACAGCATTAATACAGACATCATATTTAATAGCAAGCACAATATAACTTGTAGTACTAACACAGAAATAAAATTTCATATGAAGCACTTCAAAGCACCGCCATGCTGAAACAGAACAACTATGGAACTCTCATGCTTCTAAGGGGATTTAAGTCAGCTGCAGTGCTGTGAGCTGCCACTACTGGTCCCCATAGAATGGACGAGTCGATAGCAAAACTCACTGTACATTTTGCCAGCTTAGAAATAGGTTGCTCTAACTCTACATAATAAACACAATTTGTTTTGTTTCCAGAATATTGTAACTAAAATTAGAAAATTACCACAAAACTAATATTATAATCAACACAGGACAGAAGAAAACAGAAGAAATTTTAACAAATACAGATGTTTGACTAAGGTGTAATATATCACCCACTCTTTTTCATATATATATATATATATTAATGATCTAGTACAAAGCTGGAAAAAAAAAAAAGGTAAATGAATAAAAATAAATAATATTACAAATTTTTACATTTTGCTATATACTGACAATGTTGTTATAATGCAAAAAACAGGAAATTATTTACAAATCTCTCTATACTGTTTAAATTAAATAAGTAAAGAGTATGATTTAAAAATATATATGGAGAAGACAAAAATAATGGCCTTTTAGGAAGGTCGCCCATAGTTTCGAAAATAATATTAGAAAATAAACCTGTATCTCAAGTGTTAAATTTTAATTATCTACATTGTGAACTGTCTTCTGGATATGAAACAAGAAAATTATATAGACAATTAATTATCAAAAATTTCAAGTGATATGTTGCACCATTCATAGAACACTAAAACATAAAACAAGGAAGGATACAAGAATGAAGTTCTGCAAAACAATGGTGGTATCGATGCTTTTATATGGTAATGAGTTCTGCGTAATAAGTAAGACGAGTTAGAGTAGAATACAAAGTGCAGAAATGATCTTCCTAAGAAGGACCAAAGGATGCACAAAATTAACCACGTAAGAAATGAAGAAATAAGAAGAGAATTAAAAATATATTCAATAAATGATAGACTTAAGCAACACTGCATCGACTGATAATAGCATCTTCAGATAATGGAAGAAACAAGATTGCCCAGGATGACATATCATTATAAACCAAAGGAATTAAGAGATGCAGGAAGACCTAGGATGAGATGGAAGGAATCATTTTGAATTCAGAACAGGCATATCGCCTAAACCTTGAAATGAAGATGACTCCTTTTCTGTATTAGTTCCATATAAAAAATATTATATTTTGTGGCCAGAAATTGTTAAATTATTTTTCTTGAAACAGTGCTACTATCATAAATTGAGTAAGTTAATTAATTTGAAATAAATAATAAGTTAATTAGTTTCACTTTCTGCCAAGTAAGTGGGTAATGAAGTTTCCAAAAAACAATTTAGCCCTCTTGAAGAATAATTAAAAAAATGGTATTAGAAGAATCTGATTCTAAGCGGTGATTTATCTGATTATTTTCAACTTTGCCTCTAAATACTTATACATATCAATGTAGGCCCATCCATGCCTCCAAATACTGTATATATCAATGTAGCTTCAGGCCTATAGACCTATGTCCAGTAAGATTATAATGCCATGTTTACTGTGCTCTGATATCTTCTTATTCAAGCAAAATTATTCTGATAAAATTTACAAATTATATTTAATTTCTTACTGACAAACTTCAAAATAGTGGGCACATATTTGATAAATTATTTTGTTTTTAGGTCTTAAGTACCGGTAACCATGATCACACAGTTAATTTAATTTGGTTTTTCTTATGTCTGATCTTTAATGAAAACTTGGATATGAATGCTGTTCTAGACACTCAAAAATTATATACTGGTGGCCATGGGCGTAGTCAGCATTGAATTAAAGGGGGGTGCAATTTTTTTTCGACTGTATACCTTCTGGTATAAACAAACAAATCAAAAATACAAAATACTAACATTTATTTTTTTAATCTAACCTCAATATATAGGTCTATTCAGAAAGAAAGAACAGACTTCAAATATTTATATCTTCCAAATTACAAACAAAATAGAAACACAATTCGAACACTCCTGGAAAGTGAAATGTTTGAAGTTCTGATCACAACCGCATTGGCGCTGTTGCTTGTCATCTTGATTGTTTGTATTAAAATGACAACACAACAGGACGTTGGATTGGAAGAGGAACAGAAGATGAACTTCATTACCAGTGTCCTTCCAGGTCACCTGACCTAACTCCGTGTGAGTTTTATCTGTGGGGTTATGTAAAAGACCGTGTTTTTATCCCCCTATACCTGACACACTTGAAAATCTGCGACATCGAATTGTTAAAGCTGTGAATTCTATAACTAGAGACCAGCTGATTCGTGTGTGGCACGAAATGATATTTGTCTTGTAACACATGGTGCTCATATTGAATGCATAAAATAGTGTATTTTGAACATTTCTCTTTCCAGGACCGTTGGAATTGTGTTTACATTTTTTGTAGTTTGGGAGAAATAAATGTTTGAAGCCTGTTCCTTCTTTCTGAATAGCCCTGTATCTCGGAAGAAAACAACAGCGCTATTGAAGAGGAAATGTGAAGAATAATAGTGAAATAATTGCAGAATTTTTAGGCTTGATGAATTAAATTTTTTGTCTACATTACTTCTTAATTTTTATACATAATTGCATTGAAACCGTTAGCTATATTTTAGCTACTAATAAGTACATTACAACTACACACAGTTAGACTAGCCTTTTCGCTTGAGAACATTTTTAAGTACTTTTGTTTGAAATATTCAGTTATCATTTTAGTAATTTTTTTTTTTGTGCAGACCACATACACAGGCCATTAAGGGGATTTTCTGTCATTGTAGAACGGCACTGCTCAAGAACTTATTATGGTATGTGAATTAGTGCAACATCTCAAGGTGCGTATTGCATTCTTTCTTTTGTCTTGCAAGTCTTCTAATTTGACATCTGTAGGAAAAAGAAATGACATATGTAAGTTATTACCATTTTCAATTTAAGAATGACACATATGCATAAAATTAAACTGTAAATCAATGGCAATTTGTTGAGCAGCCATCTTTGCCCTGGCCAACATATTTTTGCTTGTCAATGTCCATCTCTTTAAAAAACTCAATCTCTCCAGCAATTGATTAGGCGTCCATTCGTTTCAGTCCAACATAACTCAAACATTCTTTTCAAATTTTATTCAGTTTCTCATAAAAAAAGCCTCACACCAATGGACAATTGCTCCTTTCCAGAATTGTCACAGCTTTTATCAGGTAAAACATTGTAAGCGCTGATATTTTTTACATCATCAGCAAACATTTTCTTTACCTCAAGTCACATAATCCAATCAATTCATTTTTAATTTGTAGAGAATGGTATGTAGCGTTCTTGGCATTGAAATGAGGTTTTAAATTTATATCCCTGGCATCAATTCTCCACTGAATCAATTCCCTGAAGATGCCTTCATCCGTTGTTTTACCCCTTAAATGTAAGCCATTTCCGTTTAAAATGTTCAGCATCTTTGCTGAAATTGTAGCTTTCGGATGGATTCCAGCAGTTTGTCAGAATTTTGACTTTATCTTCTTTACTCATTAGCTCTGTTCTCCCGAACCAGTTACCAATATTATTATGTGGGTAAATTATGTGTAAATCTTTTTCGGATGAGATGAATTCTAATCTATCCGGGAAAATATAATATTGCAATGATACAACTTGTGTAGGTACTTACCAAAGAATTTTCTTATATTCATTTTTAAGCATACAAACACGAATACATGTAGTTCAACATTAAAGTATGAGTCTAGAGCCTTCGAGTAAAGAATGTCAATTGGATAATTATTTGAGCCTGTCGAACATACTAGAAAATAGGAGACATAGACATGGCGAGTCTTTGACCAATATAAGGCTGTAAATAAAAGCATTCATTACAGAAGTGTATGCGGCCAATGAAGAGTCGAGGTCAAACGGAGCTTCTAAAAGCATATAGGTGACGAGAAACAAACTCAGGCACACAGCTGAAATTCGAGAAGTGAATACTGCGTTCGCCATTCATAATAGAAGTCTTGAATTTTCTGGCGTACTGTCGATGTTTATATCCACTGGGACACGTACTTGATACATTGATATATCATGTAGATTGGGTTTGGTGAGCTTATTATTTTTTAGTTTTTTTGCGTCTATTTTTAACATTTTGCACCTAATTTCAGATAGAAGAAAATCTCATTCTATCTAATGTTAATTGGTCGAAAATCAAGGGGGGTGCTCTGCACCCACCTCGCTACGCCCATGCTGGTGGTCCTACATATTTTCACATTGTCATATTTTGTAACATGCTCCAAAATATTATGCTTCTCTCACTGGCTGCACAATTTACTCAAGTAAAAATTGTTATTGTTTAGTTGAATACACCAGGATTATAGAGAAGATATTTTGAAGTCTTCTACAGTAGGCAAATAAAAAATTACATTCTTGTGCATGTCTCTGTTGCGACTGGTGAACAATTTAATGAATATATTTTAATTTTAAAATACATATTTTAATTAATTATTCTTTCAGTCTGCTTTAATATGCTTACTAATCAATTAAAAATACTTTGAAGGTTTATGTTGCACATTTATTACATTCCTTGAACCACGAGATGTTCTGCTCTGAACATAATGAAAACTTTATACTATTTTCCAATATTTGTCAGATTCATCAGAATAACTAATGTCAATTCTTAATTGAAACTATTTGGTGTATATTGAAACTGATGAGAACAAATCTTGTGCACGATGAGGGGTTTCAAGGTAGGAAATGCAGATCTTACAGTCAAAATTACAGATCAATCAACACATATTAGATGCAGTTAGATATTTAAAATAAAATTAAACTCATTTTATTTAATCGAAGGCATATTACTATTTTGTATTATATTATTCAGTCATTGATATATAGATGCAGTTGTATTTGCTTTAGTTTGCATGTGTTTGCTCAAGAACTTATTATGGTATGTGAATTAGTACAACATCTCAAGGTGCGTATTGCATTCTTTCCTTTGTCTTGCAAGTCTTCTAATTTGACATCTGTAGGAAACAGAAATGACATATATAAGTTATTAGCATTTTCAATTTAAGAATGACACATATGCATAAAATTAAACTGTAAATCAGTTATTTTACTGAATATTTTTTAATCTTTCTCTCTTAAAAATATGAAAGAAAAATTATTGAATTTTGAAATTCTCGGGGAAGCTGCTTTGATTTGGAGGTTCATCGGTCCACAAAAAAATGGAGAAAGTGCACTTATAATGGATGACAGAACATCGGTCATGAAATTACTGATGAAACTGCCTAGCTTTTGAAACTGGCATAATTAGAAGACAGGTTATGAGGTGAGGTGTAAAGAATTTTATTTTATTTAAAAACTTAAATTAAACCTCATAGTGATATTTCCTATAATAATAGTTGAATAATGTGAATTATTTTGATTAACTTTTAAAATTTAGGATGATGAATGTAAATGTGGTAATAAAATTTAAATAATATTCCTGATACATCAGATGTAGACTAATTTGTGCTACGTATGTCATAATGTGCGTACATGGTTCAAAATTAGGGCAATTTCTTTGTGAGAAATCCTGAATGAAAGAGACTTCAAAATAAACTCCAGAATATATTATGTGAAACTAAAATACAAAATACATAGAATGTGGTAGCCATCTTGAAAATTACTACTTAAAATAATGTTTCTATGGATACTGCAGATACAGCAAAGGTGTCATATTTGAAAGACTAACATATTCTACACAATTATCAAGGAATTTCAATTCTTAGTAAGGTGAGTCTGATTCATCTTACGTCATAAAGCATTATGTTCTTTTGGACATGTTTCAGTATGCCTGCATAACATCATCAGCTTGTCCTGATTCAGTCAGACAAGTCTTGTTCAGATGGACACGCTGATGATGATGTCCAGGAATATTGAAACATGTCCAAGAGAACACAATGTTTTATGAGGTAAGTTGAATCAAAGAAATAGATAAATAAAAAAAGATAAATAAAAACATTAACATAGCTTATAAAACAAGAAACAAATTAAACAACATAATATACAATGTCATAGAAGAACACAACAAATTCAACAAGGGAGTCTACAATCTAACATGTAAAGATTGTAATAAATTGTATATTGGCAGGACAAGCAGAAATTTCAATTCGAGATATAAAGAACACCTAAAAGATTTCATACACACGGGTGATAAATCAAGCTAGGCTAAACATCTCATTAACGCAGGTCATCGAATGAACAATTGAGAACACTCTCACGATAATCCACCGAGAAAACATTCCAGCTAAGATAAATATATTTGAAGACCTTGAAATTATAAAGGAAACAAACAACACCTCAGTTCTCAATGTGAACGCACCCCAGTCAAACCCATTATACAAGATCGTCAAAAAAAGTCAGTTGCTGCTACAAACAGTTGGAGTATACATCACCGTACACAACAACAACAAGTAGCGGAAACTGAACCTGCAGAAGATGGAAGGTAACTTCCGAAAGCGCTCCAGTTAATTTTATATACAATATATTAACAAAGTTGAGGACGATGGCACCTACCAACAGGTACAATTTAATTTTTAACTTTCATCTATGACTTCACCTCAACGGAATTTGATATGAATTTTACTAGTATTGAAGATGAATCAGACTCACCTCATTTATTAATTGGAACATTATATTGTTTGTTCCTATTGTAATTTATTAATTTTTATTCTGCTTATCAAGTATTCTTATTCACAGATACATGGATGAATTCACTCCATTTGAACAGAGTTAATAAAATTTCACACCAATAAAATGAATTGTCAATTTCCTATTGAACATGAAGATTGCTTGTTACACAATGAAACTGAACCACTGGTAAGTTACTGCACAAGAATATAGAGTAAAACATTTCCACCTAACCATCCATATTCTCAGCTGCTATTTTCTGACATGGAATGTTTTTCCCATAAGATAATGTATGTATATGACACTCTGTAAGATCACCACCTCTTTTCCTAAAGAATGATCTTGCTTTTGATAATTATTTCGTTATCACTGAGATGACACCTTGCTCATGTATAGAGTACTAAGGCCAATGAAGATTACATTCTTGTTGTGTGTCAAAATAAGAGAATAAGAATTATTAAAATCGTATAGCCATCACATCTTTAGTCCATTGTAAATGCAACAATCATACCAAAACATATTATACTATATCTAAGGAAAGTTCTAGTTGTACTGTAAACAAACTTGCATAAGGAATTACTCCTATTGAGGGAACCCTGCTACTACTTTTACCCGCAATATGACTGAATTGTGTATAGAACTGTCATTGATAGAACATTTTTCTTAGGCAACGTCAAATTTAAAGGGAAATAAGACTGAATACAAGATAAGATGTTACCAATAATTAGGAACATCCTTTTCTTATTTATTTATAACAAAAAATATATATGGGCCTACCTAATCAGATGTTTACACTTTTTCCATGATGTTGATAGATATCTTTTATTTGCAATTTCATTACAAGCAGAATTTGTACTGCATTCTCACTCACCTGTAAATTTTACTGTTATTTTCTCCACTTCCTCAATGGCTAATGTGGAATATTTTTCACTAAACTGTTTAAAGATATTCAAAATAATTTGTTTCTCTCCGCTTCTGAAATATTTTCTTCTCCAGTCTTTTAAGAAATTCTACAGAAAGCGATCATTTTAAAACAATAGAAATCCCAACATGTTCTGGATTGTGCATGTGTAAGAATTAAACAATGAAATGTATTAAATCTATTGAAATTGTAATTATATATTTTAAGACTCTCCCATATAACTTATATAAATATTTACTACTTAATATGTATTTTAATTTTTTTCTTTGTCTATTTTGAGTCTTAGAGAGAGAATTACATTTACTTACATGCTTAAAGGTAAAACATTTATTCAACTGATGTCCATACATCTGGTTTGTTTACATTACAACTGGTATTTAGCTCAGATGAGGTATAAAATGTTTTCCTATTTAAATATTAACATCATTTTTTTCTAAAATTCAAAATGATTAAAGAATAGTTAATTATTTAACTATTGTTCAAATGATATGCCCCATTTGATCCCACTGTTCCATTTTTGGATCAAAAGTTTTAAATTTCCCTGTGACAAAGTCTTTAGTATTTTCCAAAGTTGGTCATACTGAATAGCTTCTGGAGGCTTTGAACTTCACTTTAAAACCATTAGTCCTAGTGTCTACATCACTTTGGCGGTGCTGCTGGTTTCAAAATAACGACTTTTTTGAAGAAATGGCTTACAAGAAGAGGTAAGTGTATTTCATTATAACTGATGGTTATATTTCGAATTACATCATAGCAATATATACGATAGACATTAAAAATTTTATTGGTATGTTTGTTTGTTGACTGTTACTCATCAACAATGAACAATAATGAAAAGTATTTCTATGTTCCATTTTTGGAACAGTGGGATTGAATGGGGACATTGAAATAACATGATACAATTTTTTCTAACTTGACTACTGATGGAATTATATCCATATTAGAAGAAGATACATACTTTACTGAGGCTGATATTTACATAACCCCTCCAGAGAACCCACATCTATCAGATGAAAAATCTGGTGATGAGAATGAGAATGGCATAAACCACCTATCAGGCAATCAATTGAGGACTAGTGCAGAAGCTAGTGTAACAAAATATGTTAATGGGAAAATCATTACTGAGGAGGTGAGATACAATTATCAACTCTGGATCATAGGTTCAAAACTTAGCACTAAGTAATATTACCTCTATAATATATTATAATTATTTTATAAAATATTGCAATGTTATAAAGTAAAATTTCATTTTCCAGATTCAGCTAGGAGAACCTGATACACCATCCCGCTCAGCAACCACTGCAGGGTTCGAAAAAGTGGTAAAATATTTGCATGTCTGTGACACATATACAACTTAGCACAAGATGACATATCTCCTAAAGTTTTGTCCATTATTGAAAATTCTAAATGAGAGCTTGTAACGAGCATTCACAAATGAAAAATGCTTATGTATTGACAAGGCAATGAATTCCATAGTTAATGGCTAACATGGTCCTAAACAACATTATTCAGGAAAACCAATAAGATTTGGTTACAAGGTGTTATACCTAAACACACGATTAGGATATTTAGTTCAAGCAGAACCCTATCAAGGAGCTACAACAGGTAACACTAGACCTAAATTTGGTGTTGGTGGTTCAGTTGTTGTAAATTTGATATCCAAATGAAGATAAAAAGGGCTACAATTTCTTTGATAACTTTTGCACGTCATTATCCATCTTGGATGCATTGAAAGATGCACCGGAACTGGAACATTTCGTTCTAATAGAAGAGAGGATGCTCCTTTGAAGGATCCCAAAGAAATTAAAAAAGAACCAAGAGGCACATTTCAGCAGGTGAGTGATGATAAGTCAGGTGAGACCCTGATTCGCTGTCATTACAATAGCATTGTTACTGCTGCCTCAATAGAAGTGGCGTTGAATCAACTGGTAAATGCAAACACTACAGCTGAGCTGAGAGAAAACACACAGAAATAATTATATTATCTGCTACTGTAAACAATAACACTAACATAGGCGGCGTTGACAGGCTTGATGAAAATATAGCAAACTACAGAATCAACTACAGGTCTGAAAAGGTACTACCAACTGCTTGCATCCCCGTCAACATTTCAGTAAGTAATGCTTGGTTGATGTACAGAGAAACACCACAGTTCAAGAACAGTCCATTGGACTTGTTAGGCTTCAAAAGATATGTAGTAAATTGCTATTTCCAGAAATACACAACACATTAGTCACCAGGAAACCCAATGCGCAAAAACAAACCAGTGCATAAAAGGGTACTGAATTATGTCTGCTACGACGGTAAGATCAGCTTATACTGCCATTGGGTAAACAATTGAGATGTGGACAATGCAAAAAGAATACTACAAAGCAGTATAGAAAATGTGAAGTCCCCTTACATGCGAACTGTTTCCTACAATTTTACATGCAGTAGTAAAATAAAATATTGAAACACAATAATTATAAAATTATTTTCAAATAAAAATGATTATTCTGTGATTAATTAAATTATATATGTAATGTTATTTAATGTACTTAACTAATTAGTAATCAAATAATTCATTATTGACTTTTTTTTTCAAATTTTGCATCAGTTAATTTCCTGTACCCATTTGTTCCCACTGTTCCAATATTGGATCATCCATTCTCAGGCACTAAGCATATTATTATAATGATGAAAGTGGTGTGGATGCATTATTAGTATTGTAGGCAACTGAAATAAACACAAATTTAAGTAAAAAAACAATGGCAAATGAATTTGGGATTAAATAGGACTTAAAGGTAAAACATTTATTCAACTGATGTCCATACATCTGGTTTGTTTACATTACAACTGGAATTTAGCTCTGATGAGGTATTAAATGTTTTCCTATTTAAATATTAACATAATTTTTTTCTAAAATTCAAAATGATTAAAGAATAGTTAATTATATTTAACTATTGTTTAAATGATATGCAGTAACTAAATGATAGCAAGTGTCACAGAAATATTTTTACATTGTAATAATTATGCACTTGTTTCTCAGTGTAACTTTGAAGAAGTGAACATTAGGCACACCTAGTATAATTCTAATCACCATGGCAGGAGCATTTGAAAAAAAAAATTGAATGTCTGAAATAGAAAATAATATCATAATATAATGTTTTTCATGTTGGTTGAAATTTTTGATGGAGTCTTCAATTTGTAATTATTTGAACAACAATTAAGTTGGTTTGTATAATCTCTGCACATTTTAATTATTTTTATTATCATATTTCAACTCATCTGTCTTATTAGTGTGATTTTTAATTAATTCTATTCAGATATTAGTATTTTGAAATTGCAATATAGGCCTATATGTCAAGCTTACATTCAAGCGATATTTAGTTAAAACCCTTCTAGAAGACCATTTTAGAGAACACTTTTGGTGTTTGCCTTAAAAATATTTCAAGTATTTGGTTTTCTGTCATATTTTGAAGCTTAAGTTTGTTATGATGTTAAATACACCATAATTTTTGTTTTCAGGAAATAAAAGTGGAAATTAAACCAAAACCAGAAGAAATTAGCAATGTTGATATTAAGTATGAGACATTTCCATTTGTACACCCACTATCTTATGTGGAAACTAAGATTGAGGTAATTTTTGTTATTCTGTAGATATGGTAAAGTTCCAATATTCTAGAACTATGGTCATTATTATAATAGTTGGCAGCTTGCCGCACAACCATATGTATCGATGATATAGTTAGATATCATCCAACCATTATAAGGTGACATATGGTCTCTCTTATGGGTCATCTAGTTTATATTACTGGTTTCTTGACCTGGATTCACTAGTTATAATAGCTACCCAAATTCGTTTATAATTATTGTTGAGAGGCACTTTTTAAATATACTGGTCAAGTTTTATGAGAAAATTTCTTCTCCCATGGATGTTTGGCCAACTTTCATCACACGGCTCTGTTCCACAATGGTAGTATCAGTGAGATTTGGAAACTGATGCATAAATGTTCTGATGCATTTCACACACCATTAAATTGTAATAAGAACACCAAGTTAAAGTTTCCACACTGAGTACTGAGTCTTGTCAAGTGGTGGTAGAATCTAAAAACGTCAGCCTACTACTTCTTTAACTTCATGTCATACATTTCGTTCCATTTGCTTACTTGTGATGGTATAAAATGTATGGTTAGCTTTTATCCCTGTATATCATATACATTCTATAAAATGGCTTCATTTTATCTCTCAATGTGAAATTACACCAATTGAAGTAAAATATTTCATAAAATTGTAATGTTGTGAGCTTTTTATTATTCATATCCACATAATATATCTTGATTATATATTGCAACTGCTGAACAGCCTAAGTCATCACATCTTGTTATAGAGCTATGGAGATGTGCTTTATTTGAGTCCCAATGGGGAAACACATTGTCTAATCAAATTCAGCCATTATGGGACCTATTCCTGCCTGGCATTATGAGAAATTTGGGCAGCTACAATAAGGCAAGCAAGTGACGGGTAGGCTAAGAACATTTAAGATAGTTAAGTTCTGTTGACTACCTTTGCTTGTTATTTATAAAATTTAAGATTAATTTTTCCATAGTCTTATGTTTGCAAAAGTATCTGTTTTCTTAATGTTAATAGTACAGTAAAAGCAGCTCCTTATTTGTGGGTTAAAAAATTGCGACACAGTTCCTGCATTCGCAGATATAAATTTTTTTATTTGCGGATCCAGTCGGTATATTAGAAAGATTAGTGTCCTTTATTAATCATCAACAGTTTTTTATTTACTTAATTATTTTTTTTACTGCATGCAGGTGCCAAAATGGCTTTTACAAATAGTGGTTGAAACCAAATGGACAAATAAATATCAAAACAAAACAAATATTATTGTCACAACCCTAACATTCATTGTTAAAAGCTGTTGTCATGTGCCAAAATGTATTTTGATAAATGCGATCGGTAAATTATTGTTTAAACTTGTCATTTGTTGCAATAATTTTGATTGAATAACATGTCTCTCTCGTGCTTTATTGCCAGTTTATAATGTCGAGTAAAAGGAAAGAAAAATTAGTACCGAAGAGATAAAATTAGTGTTACAGCTTAAAGTAAAGATAGAAATGCTTGACCGTTTATACGCATTAGCAAGTCGTTTGCGTCTATATCACGCTGTTTCAATATCAGTGAATCAAGAAATCCGAACGCAAAATAAGGAATTTTATCGCAGAATTCAAAGATGAATATTAATCTTAATTGAAACACCTTTTAAAAGTGGCAAAACAGGAAAAATTACTAAGTTATTTAAGTCTTTGCCTAAATCTGACAGTAATGCTAAAATAAATCATTATTATTATTATTATTATTAATTCATAGAAATTGTTCAAAATCTCTCGTTAATTGATTTTATTTTGATAATTTTTATTTTAGTTTTGGAACCTTGGAACGTATCCCCTACATACCTATACAAATTACCATTCCATATTCGCGGCATTTTTACGGAACATATCCCCTGCGAATAACGAGCTAAAACATTAAATTATGAAATATTTACCTAAAAGGTCTGTCTCCTCAAGTTTTTTAGTTTTTACTGTGTATGATACAGTACTTTAATTTTCCATCCATCCAGGATTTGATAAGATGCTCTAGAACTGAAAGAGACGTGGAAATTATAAACTCTTATGTTTAATGATTTGTATTTTGAGGTGTTTTCTATATTGAGGAGTGATTGAAACTTATATTTGAGATATGATGTATTATATTTGTAGGTTAATGTAATATTTTCAGATTGATCAAAATGAAGAAAGTTTGGAGAAATTCCTAGAATATCCTACAGTAAAAGTAACGGATTGTGATCCATATACAGCGAATGTAAAAGAAGATAAATATGGTGAGAATGTAAATCTTACAGAAAATTACAGTACCAATCAGCTTTCACAAATGGGAGACAGACAGTTGTCATGTAATATTTGTGGTAGTGCAGTAGGTGAGGAAGGTTCTTTGATTAGTCACATATGTAAAGCTTTCAAGTGTTCAGTTTGTAATACTTCATTTTCTCGGAAATCGAATCTTATTCTCCATTTACGTACACACACTAATGAGAAACCATTTAAATGTACAATTTGTAATATGTCATTTAAGCAGAAATCCAATCTTGTTCGACATTCAGGTGTGCATACAAATGAGAAACCATTCAAATGTTCTCAATGTAATAAGTCATTTGCTCATAAATATGTTCTTACTGAGCATTTATATCTTCATAACAATGAGAAACCGTTCAAATGTCCGCTTTGTTATAAGTCATTTACTCGAAAATCTAATCTTATTCGACATTCTCTTGAACATAAAAATGTGAAGCCATT
Organism: Diploptera punctata; assembly: GCA_030220185.1. Taxonomy (NCBI): domain Eukaryota; kingdom Metazoa; phylum Arthropoda; class Insecta; order Blattodea; family Blaberidae; genus Diploptera; species Diploptera punctata. Next base: position 35,063 of record JASPKZ010001594.1, on the reverse strand, counting down.
CAGCTGTGCTGTTTGTAATAAGTCTTTTGCCCAGAAATGTACCCTTACTGAACATTTATACGTACATAGCAATGAGAAACCATTCAAATGTAATGTTTGTAATAAGTCATTTCCGCGCAAATCTTTTCTTACTGATCATTTATATGTTCACAGTAACGATAAATCCTTTAAATGCTATGTGTGTAATAAATCATTTTTACGAAAATACAATCTTAATCGGCATTCATATGTGCATAGTAATGAAAAACCATTCAAATGTTTTATTTGTAATAAATCATTTGGACAAAAACGTATACTTGCTGATCATTTATGTATTCACAGTAATGAGAAACACTTCAAATGTACTCTTTGCAATAAGTCATTTCTTCGGAAATCCCATCTTAATCGACATTCACGTCTTCATAATAATAAATAAGTATTCATATGTTCTATTTATATTGATATCTGGTCAGAAATGTGAAACATTTATCTTTTCAAAATTATGAGAATGTTTAAATTTTCTGTTTGTAATAACTTATTCCTTAGATATGTTTTCATTGAAGATGTTTACATTGACAGTATTCACAGTCTGTAATAAAACAGCTCATTTATATGCAACTTACATTTCATATGCATTTGCTTTCTTATCTACTTATTAAATTGCTAGTTTTAACTGAAATTTCCTGTTTTATTTCATTTTTATTATTGTTATGATCGAAGAGTGTACTAATCAAATTTAGAGTAGGCCTATTTTCCTCATCTGCCTCTTGGCATTAGAGAATTCTGCACTGCATAAAACTGTATACTCTGCAGGTTTTCGTTCCTCATTTGGGTTTTGAATGTTAATTATATAATAGATATTAATTTACTAAATTAATATATTATTTCTTGCTAAGTTAATCAGCATATCATTCTTCTGTAATATTATGTTCAATTTTTTAATATATAATGTTTCGATAATTTCTTTCTGTTTCCTACTGTTTTCACAGGGTGGGATCTTAGAGATTAAATTTATTTGTTATCTTTCCTTCTCTAATTATAATATAATGATTTACTTTTGCTGTGCTGTTATATTAGTATACCTTAGCTAATTTCTACTTATTCATTCATTCTTTAACCATCTCTCCTACAATATCAATCAATTTCAATCATGTATAAGCATTTTTCTACAAAGATATCGTTCATATTGTTTATTTTGCTGTAAATGCTTTTACATTATTAAGTCAGTTTCTTTATGAGAATGTCTTTTAAAATGCAATATTTTAATACTGAAATTTGTATACAGGCCCTATTCAGATGATGAAAATTTCAGATTAACCTGAAAGTTTTTCCTTGAATAAAGCATTATTCTGAGATAAGTTGAGCATGCTCCACTTCTTAAATTACAAGTTCTGGTGCTAGTAATGCACTAACTTGTAAGCGATGAAACCACATGCTTTACTTCCATATCCATTAGCCTTGCCTATTCATGGGTATGTAGTAACACTGTATTTTCAATATCATACTTTACTTCTACTAAAGTTTAGCTTTACAAATGATAAGCAAATTAAACACACATTGTGTAAACTCTACAAATAATTAGTTGAAATGTTAGCATAAATTGAATTTGCATCAAAATTAGCTGTTGAATTTGGTATTGAAGGTATGATTTTTGATTGGAAGGAAAACTATTCTAAAATCAAACACTTCTGCACAGACTCACTATTTGCCATCCTTGAAACCCACCAAATATCAAAACTGACAAAATTTTCCAATCTTGATAAAGCAATATATTTATGGTTTTCACAAGTATTTTCCGAAAACAGACTCTTCATTTCAATAAATTTATTATTGAATGGAGATGTTTTGGTCACATCAACTAGCTTCATGTGGAAATGATTTCTCATCGGGTTGTTCATGACAAGACCTGATGTCATGTAGAGAAAAAATTTGTGCTTCTGCTACTATTAATTTGATTTGGACTGGTCATGGTGTAAACGGCAGCAGTGTTTTGAATAGCTGTTTGGCTGTGAATAATTGCTAATCTTGGGTTTTCCAATCTGGATTTGGCTTCTTCCTTCAAGTGAAGTATGTGTTTTGTGAAATCAAAGCTTGTTATTGTCATTGCATCATACATTTTAACTGTACAGTGATGGTGTTTAACATGTATTTACTGGTGTTTGGTGTGTTGTGTGGAAAGTATCGTGGAAAATCTAGAGAGAAGCATTCTATTCCCCTTAAAAACTAATGAGGATGTTGAGATGGAAGACGTGAATGTGTGCACCTCAGACTTTGAGAGGATTCTCTGGTGAAGTTTCAGGACTTTGCTAGAGACTGAAATTTTAAGCCTGGTTCTAAATTTGAGACAATAGCTTCTCTAATAACTAGCACATCTATACTATAATCAATTTTTACACTACTTTTCCTGAGGTTGGGTAGTCTGATTGAACTCTGGATTTTACCCTCGGTTTGTTGATCACTTTGATGCCATTAATGAAGAGAAGCAAAATGATAATTTAACTTTTTTTGTTTTGCTGAACTCGTCAGCAAATTAAAGTCAATCATTGCTTGAGGCCCAGACTGTTTTATTGCAAACAGTGTGTTCATCTCTCAGTTGTTAAATGTCTTCAAGCCTGAAACTCAAAAATCTAGATAGAAAAAAGACTGAGCCAAAAACTTACGAAATATAACCTAGAAGAAAAAAAGAAAAAAACAATGACATTCAAGCTATCAGGTGAATGGATCAAGGCACTACCTCTGGTACCAGCAATCCCTGTTCAAAATAAATTCTTAGTATTAATTGAGTTTGAATGCTGGAAGTCTATCCTCATCCATTGAGCTATCAATTATAGGCTCTATAGATGCACTTGAGAAAAGCTCTCCTGGATGCATTAAATTCAGGAACACCTTGCATAAAACACCATAATTAGATTCCCAAACTACTTTGCAATCAAAAGAAAATAAAACAGTTCCATGATATTACTGATGAATCTGTGGATTCAACTGTTAGAAAGAATTGATAATGATATGCAACATATTGAAACTAGTCTTCAAGAAATCTACAAATATGAGGTGAATCATATAAGTTTCTAGGTCTTTCTATTAATTAAAATAAACCTCATAGTGTCACTTCCTTTAAATATTAATTAAATTACACATTCCTTGAAAATAATATGTTGTATATTAAAATGCCCTCATCAAAAACATACAAAACAAATCACACACTCCTACCAATATTCAGATATTAGACCAGAATGGAAACATGGTTAGATATTGTATTGTATTTTAATTGCAGTGCTATGTTTCCAAAATTACATAGCAAATATATTGAAATTTAAGAAAGTATCTTTCTCCTAGGTACCAAACGAATATCCTGTAGAGTCCACATACAATCTTCTTTTGAGCGTGTAAAGGTGTCAAATAAATCTTTGTTTTTCCTGATGTCCATTTTAAAATGTAATTATATTGAATATTCTGGCAATTATAAAGAAACGTTTTATGAACTATTAAATGATAAAAGAAAGATAACTGAACTACTTGATCATTTTTGTTCTTTTAATTTGCTGCTCCAAGGAAAAAATTAATTACACTTTTTGGTTCTAGTTCTTTGTTTTCCTTTTATTATTCCTTCGTCTCCTTTCCTTTATCTTATTTTCTACTCAACATCTACCTCAATTCTCCTTCTATTATTCAATTTTACATAATCCAAACTACATTACTACACATTAAAAATTACATTATTACCATGGATTTTGGCGAGATTGTAACTTGAACCTCAGGTCTATATCACCGCACCTTAACAGTCTAAGCTAACTAGAAATATGAGGAGAGTCAAAATATCCAACACATGTAAATTGTTATTGACCAGATTTTGAAAAACTAAAATTGAATTTTAATATTTCCACAAGATGTAAATTAGTTCTCACATAGACAAATAACGAAATTACATGCTTTAAGGTAAGAAAATGTATAAGAAAATAACATTCCTGATGTAACTTTGATGTCATTCCCATTGTTGGACCTCAACTTTCATATGTTGCATTAAGATGTCACAGCAGTTTATTTATGTTTAGTTTCCAATTAAAGCAATATAAACATTTAACTGAAATGTGACCTAATAATTAATCATACATAGAAAGGATTAATAGTGAGAGTGATTTTAGGTTTTTTTTAAATTCAAGTCCGATGTTTGTTCATGTGAAGAATAACTGATATATAATTTTATGATTTTGTGCAATTATAAAACCTAACCAAAATGTGATTTTACTAATAATTAATGCTATAAAAAAGAACTAAGGTTAGCGTGAATACATTTTGGTTAGTGTGAATTTGCATTTTCAGCTTTTAAATTCAATACCGATGTGTTTAAATATGATGTAGAACTCAAATATTATTTTTTGTATATCAGTAATAAGATGATGTGTTTTATCTAATATCTGACATATTGCTAGGTACAAATTGTTTAAAGTTAAAATATTTGAATATTCTGAAAACCTGCATGAAGGGGTATTCACACCTCTGAATTCCATGAACTGCTTAAGAAACCATAGAGATGTGTGTAAATATTAAGTAAAAATTAAATATGCTAAACTAATTTGCTGCCATATTGAGAATGAATATAACCAACAATTTTCTGCTTCATGAATATTAAACATTGTTCACTAGCTCAAGTTAACAAATTCTTATATAGTTCATACGTTTTTTATAATTACCAATTTCCTATATTGCAAATTTATCTAAATTCACCACATTGCATTTTATCTACCCATGTTCTAAGAAAAAAAGAATGTTGTTCAACATTATATTGTAGCAAAGAATAAGCTAATGGAAGTGGATTGTAAAGTGGTGCCTTATAAATTATTATTCTTCAGGCTTATTTTTGGATGGTCTGTAAATTTTTTTCATGTTGTATCTTTGACGTTTCTAAGCTTCATTTTAAAATCAGAATTATTTCGAAATTTGGATGTCAACTTTTTGCACCATAACCGTTAATTTCATTAATATTATCAGAGTGTGGTTATTTAATTTCTCTATAAGAGAATTCCCAAATTAATAAGTTCAAATACAACTTCAATTAATATCCATTATCAAATATAAAGACATCGCTTTTAAGGGAAAAAAGTATCAAAAGTATTTAAAATTAATGAAATAATAAAATAAGTAATCACTTTCTATTATTTGAATGCTAAATTCACACGAACAAAACTTGGCTTAATTCCTGTAATTCCTAGATAGATGGAACATAGGGCAGCAGTAAGGTTCCTTTAGCGTACTCTGTTACCAGCTAGCCATTTCACATGTTTCCAGTTATGAGCAAGAGAAATACAGTTAAAAAACTTGATAACTTTTTACAAATGCCATTAATAATACCACAAACGAAGAATTAAGAAATTTTATAAGGTGCTGCAATCCCTTTACTTCTATATGGTAGCAAGAATTAATTTTAAAATAATAATTAATTTATAGATTATATTTGTAGGGTTCAGAGCAAAAGTGGACTCTCTTGAGAAAAACTTACAGTATATAAAATTAAAGTAATGTATTTAATTGTAGATGAAGAATTGGACAATATTATGCTAAGTGCCATATTAAAAAAATGAGATTTTGATGTCATCTGTTGCACTGATTCATGAAGTAAGTGTACACACATGTTTAGTGTCAAATATAAGTTTATTATTAAAGAAAACTGTAAACAACATTATTCCTCTCAGAGATTCTATGTTTTACAACAAAGAGCTATGATCTTCATAAATGCTAATATATTTTGCATCATGCAGCCGTTATGTTTCCGTTCTTAGATTGTTGAAGCATAACTGTCAAAGAAGTATTGTTAATTTGGCACTAAAATAAATAGTGATGATTGTTTTAAACTATAAACACATTTTTCTTGGAACTTATATAGTGGTGCATAGCCGGTTGATGCATAACATTTTCCAATTAAACATTAATTTTGTTACAGAGAAAAAGAACAAATATGAGCTAATTTAGGATACACTGTACAACAACATTTTCTTCAATACAGACCTGTTTTTACAGTTTTACACTGAAAAATTTTGAATCCTGACTTCAAATATAAATAATCTTGCATCTCTATTTATATTTTTTGGACTTGGTCTCCTATATTCTGAATACTTCCTTCCGTCCTATTTGGCACTGCGACACATTGTGAGTTTTGGCCTCCTTCACAATTTTCATCCATTCATCTCCATCCTGTTCTTTCTCTTTGCATCCTCTTATTCCCGTCTTTCTCAAATCTTGTTCCATATCCTGCAGCCACCTCTTTCTCGGTCTTCCTCTCCTTCTTACTCCTATTATGTCGTCATGTATTAATCGTTTTGGTATTCTTTCATCTTCCATTCTCTCAACGTATCCTATCCATCTCAATCTCAATGACTTGATGTATCTTACAAGATCCTCTTCTCTGAGTGTATCATCAATTTCAGAATTTTATCTGATTCTCCATCTATTGTTTTCGAATACTGGTCCATATATTCGTCTCATTATCTTTCTTTTGAATATATGTAAATTATTAATAGTGAGTGGAGAACATATTTTAATCATTACTTTGGCACCAATTAATAAATTTAGTCTGGAAAAACTTTTAAATACCAATAAAAAAATCAACATCACAGACAGTAAGAAATCTGGAATTTATCAAATTAATTGTAATGATTGTAGCAAAGTATACATAGGAAAAACAAAAAGGAATTTAGAAACACGCACTAAAGAACATTTTAGAAATATTAAAAATTGTGAAATTGAAAAATCAGCAATAGCTGCACATAGTTTACTAGAACATCATAAAATTGAAAAAGAAGCGAAACTTTTAAAACAGTTGGATAAACCGTTGGAATTGACAATTTGGGAAATGATATTCATTCAGAAGAATAAATATCGATCTATGAATTTCGATATTCCGGTGGATAAAAATTTAATTACAAAGTTTATAATCCCAATGAAAGATGGCAGCACAAGAGGTGATGTCACTAAAGAAATCAACAATCACGGAATTTCATCAGTGGACGCCATGACTCATGAAGGACATGATATTGTCTGAAACCGTCGGTATCAAAGAAGTTTGAAAATGTATAAGGTGAGTCGATTAAAATATGTTCTCCACTCACTATTAATGATATAACCTCATAATGTTTACTTCCCGATATTAGTTTAAATATATGTAAATTATTTTCATCTTCTTCATTTAACACCCATGTTTCAGCAGAGTATGTTACCACGGGTCTAATCAAGGTTTTATATATATTTTTAATTTGGTAGTTCCAGTTCACAGTTTTGATTTTCTTAAGCTGAGATTCACAAAATATGCCTTGTATCCTGTTAATGTTCTATGGTTTATTTCTTCTGTTATTAATCCTTTGCTATTTACCTTGTCCAACTCAGGGTCGGCTCGAAGGATGAGATGAGATGAAGCCTCGATATTTATAGAGGTCTGTGAACTACAAGGGTGCCGGCCGAACCCTCCTGACGTACCATCACAGGGGCGGATGAACGAAATTAAACGAAATGGATGAGATGAGTATGGAGAAATGGTGGAATGAAATTTATGGCAGGGGAAAACGGGAGAAACCCCGAGAGAGAACCTGCCCAAGCTCCGTTTCGTCCACCACGAAACCCACATGGAGTGACCGAGACTCGATCTCGGGACCCAGCAGTGAGAGGCGAGCGTCTAACCGCTTGCGCCACGGAGGCGCTACACTCTATTGAATACCACTAAGAAATTGGTAAACATCAATAAAACTAAATACATGTTCACACCGAAATGCGTTAAATAATGGAAATGGACAACTAATGACAAATGAAGGAAATTTTGAAGAAGTGGCTGATTTGAAGTATCTAGGAACATAATTACAAATAGGAATGAGATGCACAAAGAAATTAAATATGGGCTCAATTCTGGAAATGTGTGCTATTATGTATTATAAGGACTCTTGTCGTCCCAACTCCTTTCAAAAAAAACTTTAAACTGAACATTTATAAACTGTTATTCTCCCAATTATATGGATGCGAAACATGAACTCTTACTATAAGGGACGGACTGTCAACAGCACGTACGGCTTACTGCCCGTGCGACCCATATTTGTAAATAATATTGTAAATATCTTACTTTTTGTCTAATAAAGTCCTACTACTACTACTATAAGGGAGGAAAGAAGATTACGAGTATTTGAGAATGAAGTCCTTAGGACATTTTTGAAAAAAAAGGTGAATGGAGAAAATTACATAATAGTGAGCTACATGGTATGTATAGAAAGCCAGATATAATAGAACAGTTTGATCTCGTAGGCTTCAATAAGCAGGACACGTGGCACGAATGGGGGATAAAAGGTACATGGAAGCTTCTGGTAGGAAAACCAGAGGGAAAACACCCAGTTGGTAAGTAAAGAATGAGGTGGGAGAATAACATTTAATGATTTGAGGAAAGTAGATTATAAGGGAATGATTTGAAAACATTAGCTCAGGATAGGGATGTATGTAGATCTTATGTCCGCGCGGTCATGAGCCTAGGGGTTCGATAGAGCCAATGAGTTAGCTCGTTATTCTATTGTACATGTCAATAACTTTGCATTATATGTAATATCCGTAATCCTTTAAATTGCTGTAAATGCTACAGATGCTTGACACAATATCAATTGTGCAGTTAAAACTGTTAAAAAACACTACTGATATACCTTAAGATCTCTGTTTTCGCCTCCGGTTAGCATGAGATGAATTGTGAGTTGATTAACGTTTGTGCACCTGTCGAGGATTTTCTCTTACGAAACACCAACGATGGTAGGTATTATTGGAGACATCCAATCGACCCTGGTACCTCAATTCCATCTATTTACGTCTTGATGGAATCTTTCACAATTTTTCTTCATTTAGTGCTCTTAAATTCTCTGTGAGATATTGAATATGAGAGTAGAGGTAGTGTAACTATAAGCTAGTATTACATCCCAGTACCCTGAACTTTTCTCATATTGTATTCGCGGCTAACTTTTTTTTTATTCGCGGATCCAGTCGGTATATTAGAAGGATTAGTATCCTTCAGTAACGCATCGGCAACTTCTTTTACTGCAGGCACGTGCCAAGGCGACTTTTACAAAGAGTAATTCAAATCAAATGGACAAATTAATATCAAAGTAAAACAAACCTTATTGTCCCTAAGCCTAAAGCTCGTTAAAAGCCACCGCCGCCGTGTTTCACGTGCCGCTATGTCCGTTCATAAATGCCACTTTCGTTACGATCTGTGTTTTGTTGTTTCAACTTGATATTGGTTGCAATAATTCTGATTGAATAACACGTGTCTCTTCTGCTTCGTTGCCAATTTATAATGTCGGTAGAAGCAAAGAAAATTAGTTCCGAAGTGGAAAAAAGTAGTGTTCCCGATTAAAGTAAAAATATCAATGCATGACCGTTTACGCGTTGGCGAGTCGTTTGCGTCTACATCACGCTGTTTTATTGTTAATGAATCAACTGAACGATTCATGAATAAATCCGAAAAAAAAAGCGCAGAATTCACAGCTAAATATTTGAAAGGCCTTTTAAAAGATGAGAAACGGGGAAAAAATACTAAATTCTTTGAGCCCTTTGCTAAGCCTGACAGTAATAATGAATAGAAATTGTTCAAAATCTATCATTAATTGATTTTATTTTGATAATTTTTGTTTTATTTTGGAACCTTGAAACTTATACCCTTAATACCCATTACCATTCCATATTCACGGTTTCAGTATTCGCGGAATATTTATGGAACATACCGCGAATAAGGAGTTTTTACTGTATTTATAAGTAACATATCTAATAAGTTTGCGAACCTGTGGCCATCAATGCGTCTTCCTTCACTTTTGCCTCCGACAGTTACAGCATTTTTTAACAATGTATTGATACCAAATTATTATTTTTGTCCAAACCTTTGCCAAATTCCTTCATTAATCTTAGTTTTATGTACAAAGAAAGTAGCAATATTTTTTCTGAACGAACTAAAGGGCGATTTATTAACTAATTGGCGATTTATTACATATTTTGTCCCTGACATCAGTTGTTTTCTGTTCGGCCAATTACTAACTTTCCAATGTCCTCTAAGAGTCCCATTAGCACGAGAAAAAAAAAACGAAAATAAAATACTACACACCTTAAGGTCACGTACCCCTTGTGTTCATTATATATATATTTATTTTCTAAAATAGTACACATGTTTGTATATGTACACTGACTGAACTACTGAAACTGAAGCTAATTAATTCCCATTATCCAGAAGAACGCCCTTTAGACTTATTTTGCTAGAATCAATACACATACGCCAGTCTGCCGGTTCATAAACTGTTCCTAGGCGACCATTCAAGCCAGGGATATAACAACAGTACTTATTTCCCCCATTACTAAATACTTTTTAAATTATTGTTCACGATGTCTATACCAATAAAAAGTTGTACCAGGAGCTAAAAGATTGTCTTATTTAAATCTCAAACCAAAAAGTTCACTTTTTCTTTTGTAAGACACAAATCGCGTACCAAATCTTTGATTAATTGATCGGACGCGGATTGTTGTCTTTTGATTCTAGGGACAAATTGAAATAATCTTCTGTGCTGGAGGTGGAAGCAGTGCTGACACTACTCTCTTGTAATGTTGTTGGTGGTACTGGAATTGTAATATCTTGCTCGTGTGCTGGGGCGGCTTATTGTTTCCGCAGTTTTCCACCGGAAACTGTGTAATGTAACCAGGAGAGGGTCTAGGATGAACCTACTCTCAGTTAAACACAATGACAAACTAATCTGGGATTATATTATAAAATTGTATCATGTTTTAAGTCTATATATTTTAATACAGCACGTATATACCGCTTACAAATAGTGGGCCGCGCGCTCTCATGTTTATATTAAAAATATAATTTTGCAACATCTGTAGGCGATACGCAAAAACTAGTAACCGTTCCGTTATTAGGACATTTGACTCGACTTATTTGCATTAAAATATCTGATGCCGCAAAATCTTCGTAGGTCTATGTAATTTGTAGAATTAGAGTGAAGGAGATAATCATAATATTTAATATTCTGATAGGTCATAGGCCTGTCGTGATATGGAGTTTTATAACGTACCTAAAAGTTAACAGCTTTTTATATGTTATTCATTATTAATTCATTATACAATATCACATCATTTTTTAAATTTTGGTCAATGATTACACTGGTCAACGGTGGTTTTGTTGCCCTTGATATAAGATTAATTTCGGATATATTTATGCTCACAATTTATGAAACTATCAATGATTTTGGAAGAATTGCTCTGTTTTTTTTAAAACCTTTATTTTCATTTTACACTACAAAAATCGGAAAATATGAAAAAATATAACAGATATATTTATAACGTCAATTGTTTTTTGAAAAATTAGTATACACTGACGTAAATAGAAAGAAAAATATCAAAAACCCATGTTATACTTCAGTGAAACGCCTTTTATAAGATTTTTTTCTATGATTTTTTTGGGGACAATCTGTTTTTAAAGACCAGCAGTAATCTGCTATCATATGACGGTTCCATCTACTCTAATACTTTTCCTCCATTACTTTTAGATCCCAGTGAAAGCACACTCTCTGTTCGTCGCTATAATTTCCTGAATTATCCGGAAATCTGTCCAGGTGACTGTGGAGAAACTGTAACTTTATACTCATATCCTCCCAGAATCTTGAAGCTTATCAACATATTTTGCACAATTTCTTTATAATTTAGTGCTTTATTTTCACCTAGGAAATTTTCTACTACCAATACAAAACCCTTCCAAGCTTCACTTTCCGGAACAGTCATAACTTTGATAAAATTTGCATCTTTCATCAATTTCCGAATTTGAGGACCATCAAATATTCGGCCTTTTAACTTTTACATACTGAGCTTAGGAAATTTTCTACAAATGTATTTGAAACATTTTCCTTCCTTGTCCAACGCTATGATGAATTTTCATCATATCCAGATGCACGTCGTGAGTACTTTAATTTCGTCAAATAACTGAGATCATGGCCGATTACGGAGTGAGGGGTGTGAGAGTGGGGATCACATGATGTTTATATACGCAAAAAAAAAAAAAAAGCCCAGAATTCAAGCCGTTTACTGTTTAAGATATAAGATACCCAAAGACCATAAAAAATAGAGCACATCCAGCACTTTCATGAATGTATTCGCAAACTGTGCACTTGAAAACATAGAAATTCGCTGAGATATCCAGGGCAACAATTTTCTTTGTCGAGCTGTGTTATCAGTGGTACACAATTAAACCCTAGCAATCCCAAAACTGCTGGGGTAACTGCTATATCAACCGCACGCCACTGATTATAGATATGCTCTCGTGGTAGCGTACTGCCTTGTCACGCAGCGGGCCCGGGTTCGATCCTCGGTCGGGGCAGTTTTTCTGGGTGAAGATTTTATCGGGGTTTTTCCTCACCTGTAAGACAAATGTCAGGAAAACTTCCAAACGGTCCCCGAAATCATATGACAATCATCATCATTATCATCAGCATCATCATCCTTCACCGGTGTGGAAAGCAACGGAAAGCTACCACACCTGTAAGCTACAAAGCATAGCATGAAAAATGCTATGATTGCAGTGAAAGACCTGCCCTCGGGCTGAATTACTATGGATGCATGGATATTTTTATATGTGCCACCACGTTGTCATTACGACATTTCTGTTATTCTCTCCTGGCATGGCACAATTGTAACCTACTTGTGAGTTTGAGGCGCCTGGAAGGCGGGGTTACAATGCCCCGATATGAAAAGGTGATGATGATATTGTGCGCTTGGAGAGGCTTTAAACTTAATATAATATGGTAAAGAATAATATAATGATGCCAGATGATGTTCGGGGGCAGTTTTGGGCCTTAATATTACCTGATATTCGTCTTACAGGTGAAAAAAAAACTCAGCTAAGAAACTTATCCCGACCGGGGATCGAACCCTGGTCTACTGGTGATAAGGTAGGATGCAACCTCGAACGACAGCGATGGACTGATAATAATTATATAATACCTAAAATTTAATCAGGGACAGATTTAAACTAATTCCTTAAAATACCGTAGAGTTCAAAAACCATCTCTATTTGGTTGAAAGTCCACCGCTGTGGTCTCGAGGTAGCGTGCTGCCTTCTCACGCAGTGGGCCCGGGTTCGATCCCCGGTCGGAGCAGTTTTTCTGGGTAAGGTTTTTATCGGGTTTTTTCCTCGCCTGTAAGACAAATGTCAGAAAAACTTTAAGGCCCAAACGGTCCCCGAAATCATATGGCGTTCATCATCATCCTTATAATTCATTATCTTCATCATCCTTCACCGGTGTCGAAAGCAACGGGTAGCTACCACGCCTACAATTCCCTAGTAAACCTAGTAAAGCTGCAAGCATAGCATGAAAAATGCTATGATTGAAGTGAAGGACCTTCCTTCGGGCAGAATTACTATGGATGGATAGATATTGTTCAAAACTTTTTCACTACAATCCAAAAGTTAGCCTGTTCACGGTTCGGTGTTCGGTTTTCTGTGGTTCACGGCTTCCTTTAGACATGCAGGAATTGCGCTGTGTATACTTTTACAAGTTGTCTCATTATATCAATAATTAGATTGTTTAATTTTTAACATACGGTATGCAGATTTGTTTTTAAGTTTTTACATCCAACTAATTGACTGTTATATCGCACAGTTACATTACTGTTTATGTGCATTTATATAGGAAATAAGTTAAATTTCCAATACTAAAATTTCACAATTTATTGTTCAGTTGCGTGCGGTGGTCAAACCAGTTACCTCAACTATAAGAAGAAAATGCGCCTTTCATAATATACCAATTCCGAGCTAAGTTCCAGTTGTACTGTAAACTAAATTGCACACGGTATTACTTTGCCGACACCGTCTTTTGGGGAAACCGTGGTGCTACTCTTACCCGCTATATGACTGAATTGTGTATGGTAGTCATCGATAGGAATGTTATCCTTAGGCAACATCGTATTTTGTGGGAAATAAGACTGAAGACAAGATGAGATGGTATTAATAATTAGGAACTTACATTTCTTATTTATTTATTATAAATAATTATATATGAATTTACCTAATTAAACTTAAGTTGAGGAGAGGGACCTACAAGGTCTACAAACTATATTATAGTTTTTAACCGTACATTATATTACTGCTAATTAAACGTGTTTGTGCTTTTTCCATGTTGTCGATATATAACCTTTATTTACAATTTCATGAGCAGATTTTATGCTCCATGCTACTCACCTGTAAATTCTCTGTTATTTTCACCACATCACCAATGGCTAATGTAGGATTATTTCACTAAACTGCTTGAAAACATTCAAAATAATTTGTTTCTCTCCACTTTCCAAATACTTTGCTTTGCAGTCTTTAATAATCAGAAGAACCCTTTTGAAGAAACTGGAAATCCAACATATTCTGCATTGCTCATACATAACAATAAAACAGTGCTTATTTATTCTGTTAAAATTATAATTAGGACCATGTATTCTTCTATGTAACTTACATAAACATGTGCTAGATAATACATATTTTTATATATTTTTTTAAAAATTTTCTCTATTTTGAGAGTTAGAGAGCAAACTACATTTTCTTACATGTTTAAAGGTAAAACCATTATTCGACGAGTGAAAATGCAGTCTTACATCTGCTTTGTATGCATTACACCTGGAACTTAGCTCAGAAAAAGTATAGTAGTACCAGTTATGTTGTTGAAATATTTCTTGGTGCTTCGGTGAGTCAGAGAAGAGTAGTTTGTAAGCAGTGGCAAATAATTTTAGATAAAAATATGTCTAATGTATATTATATATATTGTAATTAGAGTAGGTACAATGTTATGTAGTATACATATAACTTCATATTAATATTTGTTTGATTTTAGAACTGTACCTATGTCTTATAATTTGAATTTAATACTGTAATATATGTTACATTGTGATTGTATGTAAAAAATACAAATTTCTTAGGGGGGGGGAGAAGAAAATATTAATAAAGTGTTTGGAAGGTGCAGGAAATAAACCATGAAACCTAGAAAACAAAAATTTTAATTATATTACCGGTACATGTCTGTTTCTTTTTCTGTATGCCAAAACTGCAGATTCGAGTACACAAACCCATAACTATTTTTTTTTTTTTACTGTTCTACACTTTTATAAAATAGTCATTTCCATGGATAATCTAATGGCACCTCAAACTTTATGTCAACAAAAAGTGAAATACCTGTTTATTTCCCCGCACTCTTCATTTGTTAATTTTTAATTATACAAAGAAGTTTATATATTTGGAGATAAATATGAAAACCTGGTTACATTTATTATCAGTTTTTAATACATATTTGATTTCAATTTCCCAAAGCTATATTAAACAAAATGCCAGAAATCTGCTAATACATTGTAATTTCACAAAATATAGCTCTTTAATCTCTTCATGAAAATATATTCAAGCTTTTAATGTAATTATTTTTGTGAGGGAATGAATCCACGGAATCAGGTACCAATTGAACGAAGCCAGTATCAGTTTAATGGGAATCCATATGAGTCTATCTTCAGTTATACATTCACTTCTATGGAGCTCGTAAGATGATCTTACCAATCTGCCTGCTGCAACCAACACCAGCATAACTACTGAAAGACAAAAGTAAATTTGAGGCATTTTAGTATAGGAAACAAAAATCAATGCTTCTACACACCAGATCACTCGATAACAACAAGGTGATACACAGTATATCCAGCCGTATTCTAGAGACTACTGCTATTTCTGCCTTAACCAAATGATTTAATACTATCACCCTATATCGTATTTCAGTAGAGACCATCATTGTGGACGGCTGTTGAAACATTGTAAGATTTGTTGTTGTGTGGAACTGAATTTTCTTAAATTTGAGTATCTTTGCCATGTAATTTTAGAAATATAGCACTTCAATTTTATTACAATAAAATATTTATTCTATTTTGCTTCTCCATCTAAGAAAACATCTTACCCTATTTCAATCCTATCTGATTATCGGAACTGACATCACAACCACAATGGCTACTGCATTCTTCAGGTATAAAATGGTGCTTTGTAAATTGTTATATTCCTGGTTTCTTTATGGATGGCCCGCAAAATATTTTTCATGTTCTCATCTCTGATGTTCGTAAACTTCATTTTAAAACTGAAGTTGTCTAGAAATTCAGATGTCCACTTTTTGCAACATACCTAAAATGTCTTATAGAAATGCTAGCTATAAAATTTGTTTATTCTCAAATGTAATTGTTATTCTACTTATTTTAGAATCTTACGTAGCAAAACATGTTACTAAATTTTCAGAATGATATTGACATTTTCAGGTTTATTGATTATAATGGATACTATTAAAGAAGAGGACCATCTGACAGATTTTGAAACCGAACCACAAGTAAGCTATTATTTTAATTTTTTTTTAGCTCTCCACCATCATTTGATGCCTAAGTTTGATATCATGATGATATACTGTGATTTTCATTTTACAGGAGGTGAAAGTGAAAATAAAATTAGAAGTAGAAGATGAAGTTGATAATGTTGAGACTAAATGTTTGGTGTTTCCATCTGATGACTCTCTTGCTGTTGAGGACACAAAACAAGAGGTAATGTTTTTGTTGATTGGTTTATTATTGTATGTGTGTTGGTAAAACTAAAAACTGGTATAGATTAGAATGCCATGTACACTTGTTTGCTGCTGACCTCATTATCATTTGAGTAAAACCTAGAAGTAGACAATTATTCAGGGAGTATTATAGTTACTATTTTATTCATGTCCAGTCTCCATAATTTTAAACTGGTTTTCTCTACTTGGAGAAGCTACTCATTAGAGTTACCCAATATTTTAGATAAATCTGTTTATGCAATGGTCCCAAATACTAGTAAAATTTCTATAAGACTATTTCTTATCCCATGGTGAATTGTCCAGCATACATAATCTAGCTTTGATTCAACATGTTACATGAAATACATTCTGCTGCATAAGTGGTATCAACTCATCAGCAGGGCGAGTTCAAATTTAGAATACCATAAACTCTGTTATTTAATTTAAAATTACAAAAGGAAGTAACATTATGAGGTTCTTCTTAATAAATGAGATGAGTCAGTAGCATCTTCATAAAAGTTGAGTTCTTTTAGGACATGTTTCAAAATAATTCTGTTTTATTTTCAGCTTGTCCAGATCAGTCGGGTAACAGGTAAAATGCTATTGACTCACCTTATTTATTATCTATAATTTAAATTTAAAACACCTTTGATTTAATGAATCAGCATACAAAAACTCCAGATATGTAATGTCTAATGACTAGAGGGGGATTTATATGCATTAAAACCATAAATATATGCATACAACTACTGAGCAAAAAAGTTGAAAATATGCTCTTAAAATCAAATATGCACAATAATTAATTTTCTTCTTATAGTAAAATACACTATTTTCTCACACCATTTTACTTTTTTTTATGAAGCAAAAATTGTAATATTTCTATTTTTTCACTCTGAATTGAAGTTAATAATTGTATTTTATAGTGTCATTCTCATTAATCTTGTCTGTTTTATGAAATATAAGTCAACACTTATTTAATAATCACTTATAAATTTTTGTTACAATAAATAACCAAATATTTTTCTAAATTTTCTGGTAGAAACCCCTTCCTTCTGTCATTTAAATGTGTTTGTACGACGAGAATGATCTCTCCACTTCACATGAGGCCACAGGACAGTATCGTAAAGAGACTGTTACTCACAGAATAAGAATTGTACTGATTTAATAATGTGATAAACCGATAATGAGTAATTTAAAATACATGTTTGTCGCAGACTTGGCATAGGACAATTTTTCCATTTTTTTTTATTAATATAGGATTACCGCCAATCCATTGATGAAGCAAAGATATTTTACTGGATTTTTCCTTTGGCTTTGAAAACACTTGTCTTTGTCCACAACACTCACCAAACGGTATTTGAGAAAATAATTTAAACTTTGATTCCCATTTGTTTTATCACTGTGGTCAATAATGTACAACAGGTTTCATTTGTGTGAAATGAAGCATATTTTGCACACATGAAAGTATATTTCAGGAATTATTTTTGAGTCTTTGTCGTGTATGCCGACAGTCTCAATAAAGCTGATGTTCAAACTTCAAAGAATATTGCTGGTTGAAAATGAAAACAAGGAAATTAGCACCAATAAACTGTCCATTGTTGGCAAGCACGTTCATCTCATTCGAAATCTTCCTTTCAGGAATTTTTTAGGGCAGATTGTTTTATTGACCTGTTGGGATTTAAAATTGCAGACCCCCTGCACGACATTGTCACTGTTGTGTGAAAATGCAAAATAGGGATTCTGGCTTTCTGTGAAAACAAGATTGTCTTCATTTGCAAATACATGACAATAAAGCAGAAACTAGTCATTTTATGGGGTTACAAACTAATATTTTAATTTTATTTAGAGAAAAAAGTATAATATATGCACCCATATGTACATATTAGTGAAATATGTGCTAATTCCTTGAATATGCATTTTTATCCACTACCAAATTTTGCCAATTGATTCCAAATGACAAGAAACACATTTCCCTCTTCCATGCATACGTTTATCTTTGAAGGAATAAAACATGCAAATATGCAGAAATCCACCCTCTACTAATGACTTTAAGGCCTATTGACTTTGTGAAGTTTTCTTTACCATTCCACCTTCTTTGAAAAAGTCATTCAATTAATCTCATTTGAGAAGTGCAGAATGGAAGTGCACAATCCTGTTCATACAGAACTCTACCTGAAATACCATCTTGCACTAGCTGCAGATACAAAATCAGTGAAGATATTACGTCTGTTTACTGGCTTCTAAAAACAGGAAGGTTCTGCACATTTTGTTACTTTTCATGTTGAGAATGAGAGTGATTTAAGGATTATCTCCTAGCCACTTAGGTACTGTATTTTGTTTACTGTTCCGCAGATGTGAAATGTTAGTTCATTGCTGAATAAGATGTGTTGTAGTCACAGTTCATGATTTACAGCATGTATAAGATGAGGAGAATACACAGCTTCATTAAGTTGTGTAGTAGACTGAAAGGTGGCAATCCCGCACCGGAAGTATGTCATGAAAGGCTGTTAATCTCTTTGGGCTAATTTAACTTTATTAAAACACAGTATAGAAATAAAACTTGATATAATTCATATGCTTTTTTTTTAAACACTTTTGTCCACCTCTGATAGCATGTTGTTTACTACACAAATTTTTTTACTTTTCCTCCATATCTCTGGAATTGTTAAAATTTCTTGGTTTGTCTGTAGTCATAGATCCATTATTAGTTTGTGAACATTTTGCCAATATAATAACTTACGTATATATTGATGTAAGATAATTTTAAATAATCTGGGTATGCATTTTTGACTGGTTTTGGAGTCATGCTCATTCATCAAATAACTTTTGGTATATGTTGAAGTGTGTCATTATACAGTTTAATAATTTTAATTTTATTTATGTACTTACAGGGCACATCATACCCAATTAAGATAGAAGATGAAATCATTGACGTTAAATATGAGAGTCCTACAATGGAAATTGTACATTTTATGACAGATATACCAGAAGTAAGCTTTTGATTGCGTTTGTTTTGCAGTTTTTCTAAATTATTGATTCAGATTATTGGTTGTAATAATTATTATTTGATATATATAGACACATAGAACCTAAATATATATTTTAATTAATACTAATACTACAAATATTAATTGTATTATACTGAATAATGTATATATGTATTTGTCTAATTGCTTGTATATATTTTCAATCATTGACCATAAGGGATCAATGAACCTCCAACTTAATACTTTAGTGACATACCCACTTGACCACTCAAGCTCCAAGTACAAATATTTATTTTTCTTTCCTTATGTATGTTATCGGCCGTGATGGACTAGTGGTTTTGCTCCTTGCCTCTGGTCCTGAGGGTCATGGGTTCAAACCTGGCTGGGGTCGATGGATTTTTTAGGATGGAAAAATCCACGGACCAAGTCCTCTGGGAGGGACTTTAAGCTGTGGATCCCAAGTCTGAAGATTTTCAGGCTTGTAAAAGATCCTGAAGCCTGAATGAAAAGTCCTCTATGCAAAATTTACTGAATTTTCCCATCCTACTACTACCTTGGTTTCCTAAATGTCAGTATGAGGCAGAACGCTGACCATGGACCACTCAAATGACATCTATACAAAAACAAGTGTAACTAAATTAGTATGGTTCAAATTCTTCCCTGTAGGTGGGGAGCGCCTAAATCTGTGTTAAGGGAAACATGGGCTTAGAAGATGCTAGAAGATATACAATTTTTTTATCATGAAATTCAGGAGTATATCACTTGTACTGCCAACTTATGGCTTATTGAAAATACTCTGTAGCAGTAATGCTTTTTAATTTTGATATTACTACTAAATTTTGACATCTAGCAATGAAGGCCAAATTAAATATGAAAAGAAAAATAAATCTCTGAACCAGCATTTATACAACACACACATATGTATATATATATATATATTGTAGATTTTCGCGGATATAAGTATGATTAAGAAGGTTTTCTTAGGTTTTCCGCGTCATGGATTCAAGGTCGTCCTCTGGGCACCGATTCTGACGTTTCAGCATGATCCCATATGTCATTATCAAGGAATTCTCTGGCCACTGATTCTGACATTTCAGCATGATCCCACATGCCATTATCAGAGGCCGACCTTGTATCCATAATGTGGAAAACCTAAGAAAACATTCTTAATCATATATATATATATATATAACCTAAATAACATATTTTGTAATTAATACTGCAAATATTAATTCTATAATACTGAACATTGTATGTATATATATATATATATATATATATCATCAACAACAGTCACGGATTAAGCCCATGTGGCTTATTCCGGTCTCATAGATTCTCATTAAAAAAGTTGAATCCATCTCTTTTTCGGTCTACCAATATTCCTGTCTCCTCTTGGTTTATAATTAAGTATAATTTCTGGAATCCGATCATCTTTCATTCTTTGAACATGTTCTTTCCAGTTTTTTTCTAGATTCTTTTATTTTATCTAAAAGTTTAAAAATATTTAGCTCATTTCTAATATCTTCACTTCTTTTATCTCAAAGTTTGCAGCCAGCCACACTTCTCAGAAATCTCATTTCAGCTGCTTCTATGATCTTTTCTTCTGTTTTAATTAAAACCCAAAATTTACTACAATATAATATAGTAGTAAGAGGACTGCCACTGCTTTATAAAACTTTAGTTTTGTTTCCATTCTTGTGTTTTTAAATATACTTTTAATTGTGCCACATATATAATTAAATTTATTACATTTATTAAACAGATTTTTTTTTAACACATTGGTGATGGGCCACGGAGATCTCCGTGTTTAAATGGACAGCGCTAGACGACGGGTCACGGAGATTTCCGTGTTTACGTTTTCTATGGTTTTCCAGCCTCTTTGCTTTTGAAGGAGCATGCAATTTTGTTTTTTCTCATTGTGAAATAAACTTTAGTTGTTTTTGTACCCCTCTCTTCTCTTTTATGAAATTGCCAACTTTACAGAAAGAGTTGTTTACAATTTTAAGACAGATGGCTGGTGAAATATGGAATTTTAGTGCCGATAGTTAGGCGATTACGGGATACGTATGTAACCTGTAAATATATGTTGCAGAGGGGAAAAATTAGAAGAAACACTATTTTGCGTTCTGGAGCCGAATTTATATCTGTGGCATCATGTCTACCAGGATAATTATTATAACAGTGTGGCTATAGCTGAAAATTTGCTCGCAAGAAAGACGATAGTTTGTGGAACAATAAGGATTAACAGAGGGCTTCCAAAATCATTTGTGGAAGCAGGAAATAAACTCAAACCAGGAGAATGTGTATTTTGTAGTAAGGGGGACCTTTTGCTACAAACATCGAAAGATAAAAGAGACGTAAGAATGGTTAGCACATTGCATCAGGCAACACGAGAGTGGGAGGGGTAAAGTTGTAAAAATGCCCTATTGAATACTTCAATATAACAAGTATGTGAAGGGTGTAGACAGGGCTGACCAGTACCTATCATATTACTCCATCCTTAGAAAAACAGTGAAATGAAGCAAGAAAGTTGTATTGTGGCTTCTGAATTGTGCACTCTTTAATGCTTCTTGGGTCTATAAATTTCAAAATCCTAACAACAATATGTCAAACAGAAGTTTTTTGCTTGAAACAGCCTCTTGTTTGGCAGTCGTGAAATTAGGAACAGATGACAGGGAAGAGGAAGAAAGACAGAGTGAAAAGGACACCATGTCAAGACCCACCAAGAAGGCTGAGACATGAAGAAACATAAATTAACACCAACTGTGTCTGAAAAAAAAAATAAACCTTCCAAACCTTGCCGTGATTGTAGTGAACACAAGAAAAGAAACTCGCTACATGTGCTCTTTTGCCCTGTGCCTTTACATAAAGAAATGTTTCTAACGCTATCAAACCCTCAATTTCTACTAGAAGGTCTGGTGAGAACACTTATAAAGATTTACTTATGCATTATTGTTGTTGACTGTAAATATATTGATGTAAAAATCACACTGTGCTAGCGCGGTTTAAAATTTAAAAGTCCATGCTCCTGACAGAAATGTCCGGTCTAGCAGCGGTGGGTGCAACGCACAGCTGTCGGTCACCAATGTGTTAAAATAGGAGATTTCATAACCCAGATATTTAAAATGGTTCACTTGTTCAATGGGTTTCCCCTCCAGAATTATTTTAGCTCTCACGGTATCTCATCCCTTAAAAGCCAAGATTTTCGATCTGCTTATTGATATTTTCAAATCATAATTCTGTATAATGTTATTTATTTGAAAGAGTGATTTCTGTAGACCATCTTCTGAGCTAGATATTAGAACTTGGCGTCGTCTGCAAAAGTAAGGTATCTAAGATCTTATTTCTTATTTTGAAATGTGAGTCCAAATTTATCTGCCAATTGTATATGATATCGTCAATATAAATATTAAAAAGGGAGGATGAAAGGAGACATCCCTGTCTTACATCTCTACTTATTGTTGCTGTTGTATTCTTTTTATTTTTTACTCCGGTTTCTATTGTTATTTTATTTTCTACATATAGATGCATAGATTTTATAACAGGTACCCAAGCCATTTATTACTCTGTAATTTTCACAATTATGATGATCTCCTTTTTTATAAATAGGATATTATTTTGGCCATCTTCTGTTCTTCTGGGATATGACCAGTCTTCCAGCATATATTCAATAAATCTAAGAATCATTGGTTTAGTCGAATAGAGCCATATTTTATTAGTTGATTGTTCATGTATCAATGCCAGGAGTTTTTTTAGAATGATTGATAACAATTATTAATTCTTTGAAAGAAATTGGATCTATATTTTCATCAATTAATGATACATTTATTTCCTCATCATCTGATTGATCTGTCTAAATACGTTTGAAATAAGATATCCATTTATCCTCAGAAATTATGTTCAATTTGAGTTGATCTTTTTCCTGATTATTAATGTGTTTTTTTGGAATCTTGTAGGCTTTATCTTGTCGTCCATGTAAATTATGTTCCAGGTCACTAATATATTTTTCCCATGAACTCCTTTTAATTTTTCTAATTTCTCTTCGAGTAAGGGCATTTCTTTTTTTTTTGTATTCATCAGGTTTTCATCTGTTCTCATATTCAAGTATGCATTTTTTTTTTTTTTAACCAGTTTTGCTATTTCATCGTTCCAAATTTTTAATCTTTTATTTCTAGTACCAAGTGATTCGGAAGCAGCCTGTATTATATTATCTTTTAATTTTTCCCATTCTGTATTAATATTTGTAGTTATAGCTTTTTGTTATATATATAGATCTAGTCGTTTCTGATATAAATTTCTAATTGATTCATCTTGAAATAGGTGTACTTTAAAAGTTTTTGCATTTGTTTTGTTTGCCGTATTAATTTTACTTCTTTTCCACTTTGCTAGTATTGCTAATTTAGTAATTAGAAGTAATGGTCAGAACCATTATCATATCCTGTAAATACTCTTGTATGAAACACTAAGTTAAAACATTTTTCATTAACTATAGTGTAGTCTATTATGCTTCTTGGTCCTCTTGCAGACCAAGTGCATTTATGTTTATCTCGATGTGGAAAAATGTGTTTGTTATTCTTAAATTATTATAATTTATAAAATCGATTACAGGTCTTCCATTTTTATTTTGGGTTCTCCATGTTTTCCTATTATATTTTTAGTAGGTATGACTTACTCTGGCATTATAATCTCCAGCTATTATTAAATAGTCATTTAGATTAACTTTATTAATTTGTTTCTGGAGATTTTCATAAAATTCTGTACATTCTTCTAATTTAACTTGACCTGGATTATAAACACCTATTATCATTACATAATTTCTCACCGTTTTTAACCTTATTTTTATTATTCTTTCATTGAAATACTCATAATTGTGAATTCTATTCTATCATTTTCTTCTTATTAATATTGCAATTCCAGCTGCTGCTCATTTCTCTCATGATAACCCATCATAAATAATTATATATTTATCTAATTTGACTGATCCTTTTAATTTCTTTTGTTTCTGGAATTACAGCAACATCTACATTCATTTTATCTAGTTCATTTTCCAGCTCAGTTTCTTTATTTGTGATCCCTCAGGGATTCAAACTCCAATTTTCATTATTTAATTTCTGCCTAAATCTTTGTTCCTGTTTCTAGCCAAGGTTGTCAACGTTGGAACAGTCCTGTTTCCATATCTATGAGACTTTTAGTAATGAAGTATTTGCTCTGGGTACATTACTGGTGTTCTGCAGAGTGAGATGTACAATGGGATTGCCATCTTGAGGCTAGTCATCATAGCCCCCAGTTGTATTAACCCCAAATGGAGGGCTGCATCTTCCACTCCTATAGACCGTTGAGGACTTCTCCCATGTTACCCGGGAATGGGTCTTCAAATTTTTTCCTGCAGGAAGGGGGCCTCCTCCGCACATTTATTTTTGTCCTTTGAGGTCTTCACACATTACCCTTCGATCAGGTACTACACACTGGGCAAGTGTGACTTGAAGCTTGCGAGGGAAAGGACACTAGACCCTTTGATGAGACTGCCTCTTAGAGGATTCTCATCCGCTACCCATATATATAATATTGCTTGTACATATTTCCAATCATTGACCATGAGGAAATGAGAGTGGTGAACCAAACATAAACAATTTATAAACGAGCTGGTGAATATGTTTTTATGTCTCACCTCATAAAATTCTGCGTTTTCACTCTACTGGTTTCAATGGCCATTTTATTTTCATCTCCAATGAACTCAGTTTTTCTGAAGATGAAGGTAAAATGACCTTTGAAGCTATTATCGTGAAAATGTGAGATGTAAAACTACTTATTCCAACTCATTTATAATAATTGAATGCCGTGAGGTAGAACATACAATAAATGGAGGTTGATTTCAATCATTTGATGTACCTGAGTGATTGGTTCTGTACTTTGACATGTGTGTTTAGTGGGTTTGGTGCGGTACCAAAGGATTTGCAGCTGCGTAGAAGATATGGTTCAGTGTACATCTTGTAGTTTGCTGTTAGGGTTTATCTTTTGGATCCCCATGACCATCTAGCTAGCCTTTTCAGAAGACAGACATCTTATAAATTGTTCCTTTTGATCTTGTACTTGAGGCTTCCAGGTTAATTTATTATCAGTAGTGACTTTAAGTAGGTAAACCTATGTGTTTGGGAAAGTTATTGTTACTGTTTATTAGTTAAAGATTAAAAACTTGATAGGTAAGGAGAAACATTGGAATTTTGTCTTAGTAAAATTAACATATATGTGTGTTGAATGGTGAAATTAAAGTTAAATATATGTGTTTATTTATATGTTAGAACTGCATTAACTAAATATCAGTGAGTATCATATTTGAAGATAAAAATTGTATGCTCAGACTGGGACTCGAACTCAGGACCTTTGGCTTTCTAGGCCATTGTTCTACCGACTGAACTATCAGGGTGAGTTCCAATCTAAACACAAATTTTTCTCTTATATACGCTATTAATTCCCAGTCTGAGCATATAATTTTTCTCTTCAAATATAATTTATCCATCATTGAGATGTATGAAATGAGTAATTAAGAATGTTGAAAGAAATTGGCTTTATAATGTAATGTAAAATTCCCAAAGATATGTCTTCTTAATAAGGAAACCGCCATTTGTAAGATAGAAGTAAAGGATTTGATGCTCGGGAATTAACAGTGTATATAAGAGAAGAATTTGCATTTAGATTGGAACTAGCCCAGATAGCTCAGTCAGTAGAGAATTGGCCTTGAAAGCCAAAGGTCCTGGGTTCGAATCCCAGTCAGAGTGTATAATTTTTCTCTTCAAATATGATTTATCCATCATTCAGATGTATGAAATTAATAATAAATTCATCAGTGTGTATATTCACCCATTTCTACTTTATAGTGTCACCTAAAGATTTTGAGCATATGCTTGTTTCTTTATCGGATCAGAGATTTTCGATGGGTTGGTGGTTAGGTATGTGGAGGGGTTGTGAAAATTTGGAGCAGTTATATATCTGTCAACTTCTCACATTATTAACTCCATTTCAATCATTAAGGTGGTAAAATTTTAAGGTATCATAATGACATTTTTCTTTGTAAGTATTTTTTTTAATATTCAAGGCAGTCATCCCATTTTATTTTACCATCAAATTGTTTCATCGCTCCTCCTTGTTTTTGGAAATATCTAGAGCTTAATGTTACCCCTTCGATGTTTTACTGAGTATTATATATTCCTTATTTCAAGTTCTTTATTTGGTTTCTGCCACATAATTTATCTTGATGTTGAAAAACAAATATATTTTATGCTGTTATCATAATATCATCTAGCAGGATAATTATCTTTGTATATCTTTAAGAATTGTAATTTTTTGTCAGCTTATACGTATAGTAGTGCATTTTTCTTACTGTTGTTTTTTTTTTCTCTCATATCTTCATTTAGTCGTCCCAATATTTCAAAACCATATGTTAATATTTCTGTTTTGCAATATATAGTATAATATTGTTACAGTAAGCTACAACCTAAAGATGCCTTTGTAGCGAAATAGGGTTTGAAAACATTTGAAAATTCAATATTAGTAATAGTTCTGCTGTTATTATTTGAGCATTTTTTCATGAGTTTCACAATTATTTTTCATTCATCTCTCTCTCTCTGTTTGTCAGTTCTTTGAGTCATCTTTTTTGAATATCTCCTTCAGTCTTCCTCATTTTGTATCTCCTTAGCTGAATCCTGAATTGTGCTTGTTACAATTGTGATTATCTTACACTGGTCTCATTTTAATCTACTCTTGCTACATGGAGAGGATCACCAGTCTCTGTGGAGCCTCGAGACATGGTGTGACTTCCTTTGATGTTGAATGCACAGATTGTGTATTTTTTAGGAAACCTTGAATGCCAAAGCATTTTGTACCAATCAGTTGGTGGTATCCAACATAATGGCGATCTGTGTCACTTTTTGCATAGGTTACAGCAAGTTACTGACCACAGGTTATTTTGCCTATGGTGGCTTGCATGAGGATAACCATTAACTTGGCTGCCTGGTATAACATAGCTCAATATAACTTCTTCTAGCAAGAGAGACACAGACCAATAGGTGAAAATTAAAAAAAAAATCTTTTGATTCTCATAATTTATGATTTATTAAATTTACAAATTTGGTGTAACAGATGAAGAAACAAAGGACAGAGAACAGAGAATGATGGAGAACTTTAATTAAGGGAAATTTGTGAATGCTGTTGCAAACTGATAGTCTATAAGTCCTTAGTCATATATATTTATCTATTTATTTTTAATTCTAGTTAAATACTAAGATTGGTTGGAGAAAACCCTCAGTGATGAGGAAAATTCTCAAAATGAATGAATGAATTAAATTTACCATTGGTAAAATCATCTTCTAGCAAACAAATGAGATTGTGGAGTCCAAACCTAGCAAACACATGCATATCAGGTGACCTATGATAAATGTGAAATCAGTCAATGCTCCTGCTGTAGTTATAGTTATTCCACAAAACTTCAGACGAATGATTGCCAGTGACATAGGATTACACCGTAGTAGAATACTTAGAATTCTCAAAGGCAAGTCATGTCATCATGCCACATTCACTTCTATCAACAACTTGTGGGACATGACTTCCAGCATAGTCTTAATTTCTATAGCTTTTTTTAAAAATTATTTTAACAATTTCAAGATACAAGTAGAATAATAATGATATATCTAAAAATGTGGTTGGTTGGTTGGTATCTACTGTCGAGCACTTAATAATGAAATCATTCGCTCTCTTGTACTCCATTATTTAGCAGAAAGGCTGGTCTCTTCTACAAAAGCTGGACAATGGAGGAGATGGTTTATTTCCATAACTTCATTTAAATACAAAAAGGGCATTTAGGTGAATCTGTTATGCTAAGTCTGTGTAGGTGTTTATTCAGGCAGTCATGTCCCGTTAGCAGTCTGAATATTACTACTGCAGATTTTCTTTGTAATGTAGTAATGTCATAAGCTTGTAGATTTTCCCATTCCTTTCCAGATGTTTTGGTGGTGTATTCTTCTCTATGTTTATTGATATATTTATTTGAGATAATTCTTTTGATAGAGTGAAAGGAAACTGGTGTAGAAGTTGGGTTTGAAACAATTTTGCTACCCTTCTTGGCCAGAAAATCGGCTATTTCATTGCCTGTCACTCCACAATGGGCCGGAATCCATTGAAGTACAACTTTTTTATGTAGACAGGATAACTATTTTATCATTTTGTGACATCAAAATTATTGAATGTCGAATATCTAAAAATGTTTTATAACATATTTTATATGTAAGATTACTAATTATGTTACCATATTGATGAAATTTATATATGTTTTACCTACATTAAATGTCCTTTTCGTTGGCCTGATGGACTCTTATTACACATTTTAACCAAAAAAGAAATTCAAAATCTTATTGATTACAAGTTGGTATTTCACATTGCTGTCTTTTCTTTATTGCAGAGAGAAGAATAATTAAATTTTTGGTATAGTGGAACATATTTGTTAATTATTATGTTGTTGGATTTTCAGGTAGTCCAGAATGAAAAGAATACAGATAAATTACTGCAGAATTCACAATTAAATGTAAAAAGATATGTTCCAAATATAGCACGTGTAGAGGAGAGCACTTATAGCAGGAATATAAACAAACTTGATGAAATTTTCAGCCCTAGTGAGTCTTCAGAAACAACACAAACAGATTCGACATGTAATGTATCTCATGATAGGTCTGGTTTAAATCCCTCTCTGAGTAAATCTTTCAAATTGTCTGTTCGTAAGAACTCAGTTGCTAAAACGACAAATCTTCACAAAGATTCTGGAATGCATAATAATGAGAAAGCATTCAGATGTCTCATTTGTAATAAATCATTTGCTCTTAAGGGACTATTAATCCGACATTCGTTTATACATAGTAATGATCAACATTTCAAATGTCTTCATTGTAATAGGTCATTTGCACGGAAAGACAGTCTTTGTAGACATTTACGATTGCATAATAATGAAAGGCCATTCAAATGTACTCTGTGTAATAAGTCTTTTACTCTTAAAGGTAGTCTAAGAAATCATTTACATTTACATAGTAATGACAAACCATTCAAGTGTACTATTTGTAGCAAGAGTTATACTCAGAAAATACATCTGGAAACACATTTGCTTTGGCATAACAATGAAAAAACATTTACGTGTTCTATTTGTGATAAGTCATATTTTGATAAGAACAGCCTGAAAAATCATTTACTTATTCATGGTAAAGAAAAATCATTTAAATGTTCGGTTTGTGATAAATCATTTTTTGATAAGAACAGCCTCAGAAAGCATTCACATATTCATAATAAAGATGAAATATTTAAATGTTCTGTTTGTGATAAATCATTTTTTAATAAGTACAACCTTAGAAATCATTCACGTATTCATAGTAATGAGAATCCATTAAATTGTTCATTATGTAATAAGTCATTTTTGGATGAAAACAACATTAACAATCATTTAAGTAATCACAATACTGTAAAACAGTTCAAATGTTCTCTGTGTGATAAGTCATTCAATCAGAAATACCATCTTATAACACATTTACGTTTGCCATAATAATGAGAAACCATACGAATGCTCAATTTGTAATAAGTCGTTTGTGCGGAATCAAACTCTTACTAGTCATTTACTTGTGCACAGTGATATAAAACCATTCAAATGTACTCTTTGTAATAAGTCATTTGTTGAGGAATATAAGTTGAATAGACATTTAATTGTACATAGCAACGTAAAACCATTCAAATGTTTTGTTTGTAATAAGCCATTTGCTTATAAATGTAATTCTTAAAACACATTTATTTCTTCATACTAATGAACAATTTAAGTGTTTTATTTGTAGTAAGCTACTGTCTACCAAATCCAATCTTAAAAGACATTTATGTGTACATAGTCAATAAAAAATTATACATATGTCAACCTAAACATTTGCTAAGAAAGATACATGGAAAAGTCAGATTTACTTGCATATAGTAATGAGGAAGTTATGTACTCAAAGGACCATATGTGTGTATTGTTACAATTATTTTTTACACATTAATGTTGAAGCATCAAATGTTTGATTTGTAAAAAAGTATTTTCTTCGCAATATCCATGTATGTATATAATAAAACATGTTTCTTTCTTTCTTTAACCCATTGGTAACTTTAAACGAGTCTCTCTCATGAGCAGGTAGAAAGTCCAAACAGCTCATCCACGAGGTTACACTCGTTATTGTGTTTAAAACCCTCCACTACAAGAAGTTGGCTCTTTCTTTGGTGATTAAAATTTTCTGTTCACCGTCTGTAAAATTTGTTGCAGGTTTATATAAAGCATATATGTAGGCATAGTAATATTGTACAGTTTATATATAGGTATAATTTATAGAATAGTATATTTGTAGGTGTTTATTACAGCAAAATAATATATGGAGATAGAAAGATTCTTTTTTTAACTTTATGGTTGTAAATTTAACTTTTTTAGATACAGTCCCCGATAAAGTGAAGGCCTATTTTGCACTATGCATTCAATTGAGTCAAGTTAGAAAACCAAGAATAAAATTGTTCTGAAGCAAAAGAGCAATTTTAGATATGCCCATTTACAGCAAAATATGCACTTCTTCC
Organism: Diploptera punctata; assembly: GCA_030220185.1. NCBI lineage: Eukaryota > Metazoa > Arthropoda > Insecta > Blattodea > Blaberidae > Diploptera > Diploptera punctata. Next base: position 3,886 of record JASPKZ010001594.1, on the reverse strand, counting down.
TAATTTCGAGGTTTCTTCACTCAATGATAATGAATCCATAATTAGAGGTGACAGAATTTACAAAATTTGATCTGTTGTAGAGTATTTTAATACAACATTTCTGTCCTTGTATGTTCCAAGTGAAGACATTTTACTTGATGAATCTCTTATGAAATTCTAGGTTGACTGGATTACGTTGAATTGAAACTATCTAAACGGGCATGATTTGGAATAAAATATTACAAATGGTGTGAGTCTTCCACGGGATATGATTCAAATATACACGGGACAAGATGCACATGAAAATTAAGATTTTACAGCAAATAAGAGAGTGGCCCTGGATTTAAGCAAATCCGTTCGTAGAGAAAGATTACACTTTATACTTAGACAACTGGTATTCTTCTCCTAACTTGTTGTTAGATACTCAATAGATGAAAGACATATTAAGGACAATGAGATCTAACTGAAGAAATATGCTTCAGGATTTATTAAATATCTAATTGAAAAAAAGGGAAGAAGCAACACGATCTAGTCGGGGACTTCTAGCATTTAAATGGAAAGATAAGAAAGATGTTTATTTCTGATCATCCGAACATGAAAATGCCAACATGATTGACAGCGGACCGTTAAGAAACAAAGGAAGAAAAAAGGCTGAGAACAAGTAGAAAAAGTTTATAAAGCCTCTAAATATATTCTAGAATACAATAAAGTTATAGGAGGAGAAGATCGACATTACAAGGTTGTGGTTGTTTCCCAGTAATGAGATTTGTAAATGGCTGCAGAAAAAATGGCTTTTTAGATTATCTATAATTTGAAAAAAAATAAATAGCAAGAACTTTCATTGATTTGATAATGTATAGGTCTATGCTTATTTTATATGTTATATGTTTATTTTCATTTATTTTTATTATACACAGTATTATAACGTTTTTTGTAATTTTTTTCCGTTCCTGTTTGAACATAAGATTTGAGTTTACTTTAAATGGAACTGACAGAGAAATGTTAGTAAAAGATGGTTTTTGAAATATTTGTCAACTTTCACAGCCTTCAAACTAACAAAAGATAAATGGATACATTGCACAACAGAAGAGGGTAGTAGGCAAACCCACATTCCTTTGCTCTTCTTAGAAGTACAAAATTCTACAAGAAAAAACAGGGTAAACAAACTATCTGAAAAACGTAAATGATAGAACACAGTATGCATGGTCTAATTTAAAATCCAGTGCAGTTGGAGTAGAGCTGAGGGGATTTAAATGTGTCTCCAGTGAACACACCAGGTGCTTCAAATGTGTCTTGATTGGGTTAAAGAAGTGTGCTCAGAAAATCTTATCATTGTAGAGAATATTTTTTGTAATAATGGTATTTGCTCAGACATCCATACTATTACATAATGTAGTTATATAATTTAAACAGAACCCATTGTATTTTTTTGTAGAAAAATGATTACCACACAACTTGATTGGGGCATGAAAGGGGTGCCTGGAAACTTATTGTAGGAAAAACCAGAGGGAAAATGCTAGTTGGTAGGACAAGAATGAGGTGGTAGACGAACACTAACTGTGATTTGAGGGACATAGATTATACGTGAGATGATTGGAGAATATTAGATCAGGAAAAGGATGTATTGAGAGCATATGTCCGTGCGTGCATGAACCTTCAGGTTCGGTAGTGTGATAAATTAAAAAAGCATTTCATGTCCAATTTTTCATTCTTTTGTAAATAACTAACCTTAATATATTGAGCAGTCTATTCATAATCCTCATTATCAATTTATATGATGGAAATACATAATCTTCCCATTTAATACAATGCCTTCGCAATGTTATTTTGTAAGGTATACAAATAAAACTTTTGAGTGTTTGTTCTGTCACACATTGAATCTACCAATGGCGTGCCCTTCAACCCCAGTTACTCCAGCACTGCTGGTGTAATTAGATATATTAAACCTTTAAGCGTCCAAGTTTAAATGGCCAGGTAGCGGCAGGCTGCCCGGGTTTAAATGTCCGCCTAGCTTTTAAACTCCTGGCTTTTTACTATAACTTTTGCTAATTTTATTAACTTCTATTTCTTAATTTGTAGGGGTCACAAACATAAAACAACGTTTATAGTGTTAAATATGATTGTAAAAGTCGGTGTAATTCACGGCAAAAACCCCGTAGTGATATTATATACCATAGAGAGAAGTTTTTTAGATTCACGATAGTTACCTAATAACTTTAGGGCTTTTGGAGTGTTGTGAATCCAGGTTAGAAAGTGAAAAACTATATATATTTAGGTATATTCCAACCCTTCAGTATCCTTTTGTTTTAGAATTGGTGTTATGTTATAAATGCATCCGGTCAGTTTTCCCCCTAAGCAGAAAAAACTTTGAACACAATCAGGTCACATTCCAACACAGCCCTCATTCATTCATAGTTTTGTGACCTCAGAGTGAAGTTTACAATTTCTGCTACAAAACTAAGTTCTGCTGAAAATACAAGAGATTTTAAATGGAGAGTGATTCTGACGGCTATGATTGAATTCTCGGACTATGACAGTGACGAAGACGATAAAAATGACAATAATGAGGTGCAATCAACTGACACGTATACCTGTGAGACAACCTGACGTACGGGTAGGGGTCCTGGGTTCGTGGACTGACAAAAGTGAACAATACTTCACATGATTTAACTGGTTAAGACTTGTGCGGCATAAAACAGACTGCCTGCACAACCATGTTAATAAAGACTCCAGCCCGTTTGAAGTTCTTATGTTTTATTTCTCTTCCATTATTTCAATTCTAGTTTCAGAAACTATAATAACTACTGCAGACAGTTTTATGAAAGAAACAAATAAGAAATAATGACAGTGAGAGAAAGAAAACTGTACTCTTCCCCCTGGACGTGACAAGAATCAGAAATGTACCTTTTTCTTGGCCTAATTATTCAAATGGGACAATGACATACGCGACTGGCTTAGGGACTATTGGTCGGCAATGGAACAGTTTCATACGCCTTTTTTAGTAATACAATGCCTCCGTAATATAGTTTTACATATTCTTAGTTTTTTTACATTTTACACCAATTAATAACCCCTTTATAAAAACGACCCCAATTATGACAGGACTTTGGAAGATAAGAACCATTATTGACATATTGAATATTGCTTTCAGTAAACTTTACTATCCATCTGAACAGTTGGCATTTGATGAAGTCATTGTTTCTTTCAAAGGACGAGTAATTTTTCAGGCAGTACATTCCAAAAAAGCACAAACGTTTTGGCAATAAACATTTATAAATTGTGTGACAAGAGTGGATAACACGTAGGACATGGAAGTTTATTCTCGGGAAAGACAAAAACACGATCTCTACTAACAACATGACTTGCTACTCATACTACAGTCAGACCATTGACTAAAAGGGTAGAGGTTATGGACACAGGAAACACAAACACACAGATACACAACACACAACACACACAGAAACACACCACAAGCACACACACAAAAAAACACCACCCACAACCTACACACAACCAAAAAACAACAGAAACACACCACAAACAAAAACACACAACACCCACAGAACACAACACACACCACAAAACACAACACACACCAACACACCCACACACACACCACAACACACACCACCCACACCACACAGCAACAACACAACCACCACAAAACACACACCAAACACAGAAACAACACCACCCAGAAACACAAACCACACACCATACACACATCGATCACAACACAACCATAACACGAACGCACCACCCAACCCACACATGAAACGCAATACAACACCACACAGAAACAACACACCACAAACACAAAAACCACACACAGAACACAACACACACCCCAACACACCACCCACAGAAACAAAACACACAACCATACCACACACATCATCCCCACACA